>OY856186.1:318717878-318840378 GCA_963693315.1 Diogma glabrata | reverse complement strand
ATTTCAAAATATTCAAACGAACTTATTACAAGGAGTAAAACTGTTTAATTCTTTGTCACAATTTATAAGGGATGTTCGGAATGATTTTGAGAGCATAGAAAAGCAAGCAAACTTATTAACAGACAATATTAGCTACAAAGAAAGACGAAAAAGAAAACGCAAAATTATGTATGATGAATCATCTGCAAATGATACACAGCTAGTAGGACGAGAATTGTTTATTATAAGTACTCACAATATGATCTGTGATAGACTTGCCACTGAAATGTCTACCAGAACGTCCATATATGAAACTGTTTTAAATAATTTTAAATTATTTTTTGATCAAAATATATCCAGTGATGAAGTTGACAAGTGTATTTTAGAATTGTCAAATACATATGCGAGGGATATAGAAGTACAATATTTTAAAGACGAAGTCCATCATTTTTTAAAATATATAAAAGAAGAGAACATCACTTGTCCATTTAAGATGTACAAGGTAATCATTGATGGCCTGCAATCTTCATTTCCCAATGTGGAAACTATTTTAAAAATATTTCTTACATTGCCGATATGCAACGCAAGTGGGGAACGATATTTCACCGTTCTGAAGCGGATAAAAAATTATTTAAGAAATAGTCTTAATCAAACTCATTTGCAAAATTTTTGGTAAAATCTTAGGCCCCAAAATTTTGTTCCGCCTCAGGCCCCTTAAAGGCATAATCCGCCACTGATTATGTCTCGTTTGATGTTTGTGGAGTATGTATATGTTTCACTTCAAATCATCACAACTAGAATAATGTGAACGTGATTAGTGTAACATACAAACCGTTTCCGTTTTTAAATAAGAATATAGAAATATTTCTTGCATTTGAAATCTTATGATACGACCGATATTATAACGCTCCAAATTATATTAAATTTAGTAACTCTACGAACTTATCAAACTGCAAATTACAACTTATATTTTACAAAGTATTTTGGGCCTAGCCATAAGGAAAGTTGTTAAATGTTACACTGACACAAACAATTTTTATATATAATGTTGTGATTGTGCGACTTTAACGAAATTCTAAATTTAACACCAAAAGAAACGGCTTAGTTGGTTAAAATATAAGAATTGTCAACTACTTTGTATTATGTAATAGTTGAATTCATATAGAAACACGACATCATGTGTAAAGGCGCAATTAGACTATTGCAGAACTCTGCAATATTTCTGCAATGGTAGTGTGTAAAATATTCATTGCAGAAAAGTTTGGTAATGAACTCATTTTAAAACATTGCAATGACTCATTGCAATGTTTTGCAATGAGTTCATCCCAAGTAGGTTTTGCCAGACATTGACATACGGCCAAGCACTGGTCCATTAATGGTTAACAGTACTTGGCTATTGTTACTGGGCCAATACTAGAACCAATCATCGGCCGATCTATGGTTTACAGAAAATAGCCAGTATATTGTTACCTTTGAATGGCCAAGCAATGGCCCATGAATGGTAAATATTACTTGGCTATTGTTATTGGGCCAGTACTGTAGCTATGAATTTACCGATCTGTCATTTTTTAAATTTCACTAGAGTATTATACCTTTTAGGAATACATAGTTTGAAAAATTTCACATATAGTTTAGTTATCGCCTTGTCGGTTGAAAGACTATGGTAATGAAGAAAAGGTTGGTATATGTTTTAATTTATTTTCATTTCTATTTTATTTTAATTATTTTGTAAATAATTTATTTAAATTTATTTATAAAAAATATTATGTTATATTTTTTTTATGGCGGAGTCAGGGCGGTGTTAACCATTACTCAGCCATTCTTGCAACTGAACAAGTTGTATGGGGAGTTTTGTTTTTTTTCCGTCATTTTTATTTTGTTTTAAATTAGTTTGTATTTAATTTATTTAAATTTACATATGATAATAATGTATATTTTTTTTAACGGCCCAGTCATGGTTGCCAGTATTTGGCCCAAGAATGCCAACCATTTATTGTCCGAAGTTATCATCCATTAAAATAATATTAATGGCCCAGTCGTGGTTGCCAGTACTCGCTCATTGCTGCATTACTGGCGGCCAGTAATAGACCATTACTGGACCAGTTGCACAACCTTGTATGGGATTGCCAAACTTTTATGCAATGAATATTTAACACACTACCATTGCACGACTATTGCAGAAATATCGCAGAGTTCTGCAATAGTCTAATTGCGGCTTTAGCTTTAATAAACTAATAAAGTTGTTGAGCAAATAAAATGAAAAATTCAAATAAAGTGAATTAAAACAACTTTTGTATTTGTATCATCAACATAGACAAACTTAAAGTAAAAATATGAAGGGTTGAAACCTCAAGACTCGGTCTGTGCTAAGGTTTAATACAGTTTTCAGCAGAAGGCTTATGAAGACATTGTTTTTAGTTTTTGGCAGAGATGTATATTAAATATAAAACTTTTTTTCAATATACAATTCCAATTCGTGTAAGTTTTGTAATACAAAATTGTATTACAAAACTTACACGAAACGGAAATACGTTGTCGGCAAATTATAACTGATCATAAATAAACATAAGAAATGAAATGAAACATGTAAAACATATTCTTTAGTCTAAATGTAATATCAATAATTACAATTTTGTGAAAAACGACATTTAATCAAACATGACCTGATATTGTCCAAACCAACTGCTCCTATTAGTAAACGTAAAAGCTATTTATTTGTTTTAAAAGTAAATACGACATTTAATCCACAACAAGCTGACAATTTCAAACTGTACCTTTTAGTCATCAGTGAGCGAACCAAGAGTTCAAAGTTTAGTCAAAAAAGTTTCTTATTCCACGTTTATCCAAAAAATTTGGCAGCCAAATGTATGAATTTTTTGACACACAAGACTGGTCTCACATACAGATGCCAACCATCAACATTTTCCCACATTCAAAGTTACTACACATTATCACTTAAATAAACGTTTTTTAAACACAAAAAAGAATGAGAAAATGTTTTGACACACACTTTCTGATTTTTAAACACACTTCCGGTACAGTTTTTTGACACACTTCCGTACAAGTAATTCATACAGTATCAAAATAATACAGAAAGGACCTTAAATTAATGACGCAGGCATTGCTTCATGTTATTAACCCATTGAAGGATTAGTAATGGCCACAAAAACAGGTTAATATCATGAAATAATATAGTATTATAAGTATTTTCAAATTAATAATAAAATTGTTGTATTATTTTTGAAATTTTTATATTTTATTGCTTCCGGTTCTTGAATTTTTATTATGACTAAGCTTACGACGAAAAGAAATTTCATTACTTTACTTGGTAAACCCCGTAATTACATTATAATTATATTGTATATGTAAAATTTGGAAAATTTGGAATCATCTTACTACTTACAATATTTTCATGTTTCACGTTTCCGTTTTGAAATACATAGTCAAGTAGAAGCCAAATGAATAATGAACATTAAGAAGTTTGTAAATAACGAAATATTTATCAAAGATTAATGAATAATGATCTTTGTTATAGGAGGCTCTGGAATTTTGAATCGAGAGTAAAAACGTAAAACTGATTCAATTCGTTTATAACCTATATAATTGACATAAAATAGAATGATTAAAACGATCGCTTTTAAATTCTACTCGAGAGATACGCAACGTTAATGTGAAAACACAAAAGCATTAATACTATAAAGTTAAGTTTTCTAAACGGATAATAAAAAAATCAACAGTCGATTCGATACAGAATTCATATACGATAATCTTAACTTTTAAGTCAATCAATCAAATATCCTTATTTTTCCTTATTTTTATTCACTGAACACGTTTTCATTATTCCAGTCCACCGAATATAATAAATAGGTTTTCGAATTTTTCATTTAGAAGAAAAATTTATGAAATAAATTAACGGAATAAGTTTATTTATATATATTATATATGTATAATAAAATCAATGTTTTACCATCGTTCGCCTTTTTTTTAGCAATAAAATGATAGTTTTGACAACCTTGATATAAATCATGACTTAAATCGATAGAACTTAACGAATGTTTATGTTTTGGATAAAACTGTTTGTTATAATCTTGCTTTAGAAGAAAATAAAATAGTGAAAAATAGCAAGGTGTTATTTCAATACAAGATCAATTTGAGTACAGGAGTAAGATTATGTTCATATCAGTGGCGGATTATCATACAAGTTTTAAGGCAACCGCACCAGGGCCCCGCGATTCAGGGGCCCCAAGCATAAGCAAAAAAGAAACTAAAACCAGACAAGTTTGAAATATATTTATTTTCAGGCATTTAAATTACATTTTTTCTGTACTTAAGAAGTGTTACAAACTGGTCTATATTTTCATCGAATTTAATTTCGTCCAAAATTTCATTTTCAATAGAAAGAATGGATAAATCGTTCAAACGATCATTACTCATAGTATTACGCAAATAACTTTTGATTAACTTCAGTTTTCAAAATGATCGTTCGCCTATAACATTATCGACAAACATGCATAAAAACATTCGTAATAAAATATCGATATCCGGAAAAGTGGTGGAAAGATTATTATTGAACATGGTTTTGTACATCGATTCATAATTTAAATTATCAAATGTGAAATAATTTTTGGCAAATTGACATTCGTCAATCAATTGATTTGCATTGAGATCATTTGGGTATTTTGCGGTTATTGTTCTGCTAGAATTAGCAATCTCATCACTCATTAAATTTAGATGTATCAAAAACGAGTACTATCTAGAATCTAGATCTTCATAATCTTTAGCACGCTCTCTCAGATTGAAAAGAAAAGCCTTTATTTAATTGCCTTGAACAACGATTTTTCAAGGTGGTCTTTTTGTTCCTCTAGACAAAGTGTTTGTGGCGTTGAGCAAGTTTGAATATTATTTGCGGTTTGAATATTAGATGAAACCGAATTTAAAAGCTGACAGGCATCATCAAAAATTTTGTTGTAATATTTATTTTCCAAATCTGTACTTATTAAATCAAACAGTTTTTTGTCACCGAGACAGTTAAATTAAATTTTTGTAATGCTCGATTCACAAAATTAAACTTGGTTAGAACACTTTTCCAGAGGACAAGCATCAAAATATTTTCGAATTGACATAGTTTTTTGTATCAAACCTGTTACTACCGCTTTGTTATCATCACTGAAGCTTTCCTCATGTAGGAAAGATTTTAAAACATGCAACACTTTTAAATAACAAGAATGTAAAACGTGAACTGATTCGTATCTAGCTGACCATCTCGTTCCAGTGGCTCTCTTTAACATGTATTCTCTATTTTCGGTTAATTGTTCTGGTAATCGATTCCATCGAAAAGGGGAATATACGAAATATCCATAAAGTTTTTCAACCATATCAAAAAACTTAGTTGCAGCAGTATTGCCAGAAACACTATATTTACCGACCAAATTTAATGAATGAGCAGAGCAAGGGACAAAAATTGCTGTTTCATTTGTTTGACGAATCAATCTTTGTAGGCCACCATAAATACCTGCCATATTGTAAGCGTTGTCATATGACTGGCCTCTACAATTATCAATGTTTATTTCGTTTTCAATGTGGAATTTCATAATGATGTCAAAAAGATAATTCGATGTATGACCTTCGATTTCAATAAATGAAATAAATCGTTCACAAATGGTATTACTTTTATCATATCGAACACAAAAAGACAGGTCTGTATCGCTCACATCCTGAGTGGAATCGACACTAAACGAATAATATCGAGACTCTATAATTTCCGAAACAAAGTGGTTTTTAACATGTTTTGCCATGATAGAGATGAATTCTTCACAAATTGTGCTTGAAAGATACGATACTTTTCCTAAAAATATTCCGAATAATAAAAAAAAATCATTTGTCAATGTTACATTAAAAAAGAGTGTACCTTTTCCTTTATTGCCAAAACGAGAAATATGTTCTTGTAAAAAGGGATCAAATTTAGCCAATAATTCAAGAGATCCAAGAAAGTTTCCATTGTGTTTTGATCCTAAAATTTCATCGTGACCACGAAAAGCAAGTCCTCGTGATGAAATTTTAGTTGTATTATTAAAAGATTTCTCAAAAGTAAGTTCATTTTTGATACGCATTTTATATGTAAAATTATTAGTCATGTGATACTTAGACTCTTCATGCTTCGAAATGTGATGAATTATTCCAATTATTGAATCTTTTTAATGAAAATGCTTGCGATTTTCCATTCAAATCACCAAATAAACGGCATACATACAAAAAACTGGTTCGGCTGACAGTGAATAGATTAGCCAATCTCGTTTAATTTTGTTACATTTGTGAGTTTTCTATAAAAATAAAACTGTGAATTTTCGACCATATTTTCTAGCATTTTTCATTGCATCTATGTTTTGACACGCAAAGGCACTTAAGAAACTAACTGTATAATAGTACTTTATTGTTGAGATGTTTAATGAACTAGTTTAGTTTCGATCAAAAGTTTACAATGCGAGCAAGCAATGAGCATTGCAAATTTGTGAGAAAATAAAATTCATTAAACACGAAAGCAATACGACGTTTTACTCTTCCGACAGAGAACATGTTTTAATTTAAAAATAAAATTCATTGATAAAATAAATAAAACGAATGAAGAGGACATCTTTATAGTAAATGAGGACGGAGGATCTTCTTGCTCCAAAGGAGGACAGTCCTACCGAAAAGAGGACACAAAATAATCTATGGGCTGATCACTATACAAAACTAATCGATCAAATTAAGCATGAAGTGAAACTCGACCATAACATTGAGTTAATTGAGAATACAACAGGTGAAAACCTTGTACTTGTTGACAGCCTATGTTATGAAACATATACAGCTAAAAAAAATCATGTAAAACCCCGCCTTTATTGAAATGCAACTAATCGTCCAAATTTCAAAGGAATCGATCCAGTACTTAAGGTAGGATTACCTATTTTGAACAAACGAACATTTATATTTTTATTTATATAGAAGAAGATAGAAGATAGATAGAAGAATATTTATTGAAATTCTATTAAAAGTTTATTGCAACACTAATCTTTATAAAATTGTTTGTGTGTTTTTTTACTGAAAATAATAATTAAAAGTATTCTTTTTACTAATTGAAATAAAATAAATCTGACTAAAGTCTAATTTAAATATTTTGTTTACATTTATTTCAATAACTTTTCTAAAAAAAGTGTTTTAGTTATTCTATTTTCTAGAGTATCGGTACTACACCGGTAACGTGAGAAACTTTGTCAGTATTGGCAAAACGGAAATTTTGGAAGCGCTACTCTCGATGTAAATATGTTATTGATTACTTTCATTTTGAAAAGTTATCGTTCAGCTGGGAACGGTAACGGTAACAGTATTGACATTGAGCCTAATTTCATAGAAATAAAAAAAATAATCAAAAATCTTTACAAACAATCTTTACAACAATCCTTACAACAATCGAATCAACGCTTGAAAACCGCTCTAATTCCGGCCATATTGTTTGCGTTGTTATATGACTGTCTCTGCAATTTTGTATGTCAATTTTGTTTTCTTCGAAGAATTTTTAAACGATGCCAAAAAGATACTCTTATGTTTGACCCTCAATTGGAATAAAAGCAACTAATCGTTCATTGATTTTACCATCTTTTACATATCGAATGCAAAAAGCCAATTAATCCGAATGACTTACATCCAGAGTGAAGTCAACACTAATCGAATAATAAACTGTGTCAATGACGTCGGCTGCAATACGATTTTTGATTTCTTGCCCCATGGTGGTAATAAATTCGTCACATATTGTGCTTGAGAGGTACGACGTTCTTCATAAAAATATCCCAATAACAATCACTTTTATTATTTCATTAAGTTTGCTTCAGATGTCGCATACCTTTTCCTTTGTTGCCAAATTTATCACTATGCTCTTTTAAGAAAGGATCAAATTTAGCCAAAAGTTCAAGAGCTCCAAGAAAGTTGCCATTGTGATTCGAGCCCAGAGTTTCATAACTCTCGGAAGTTCGGAATTAAAACTTTTGTTTTTTATTTACTTTCTTTATAAATTATATATCTTTATTTAAAATATTCGAATAGATTATTGCTTTTAGATTGCAAAATAGAGAAATCGAAAATTTTATTTGGAATTATTTATTTGAGAATCTGAGAAAACAATGGAACCCATAGTTAAAAACTGCTGCAAGGGTATCGTTTGAACTAGAGAATCAATTCATGATACACATTGTATATACTCTATTTCAGAGATTTTTTAGGGGTGTAATTGTTATCGTTTTTTGCAGTTCTGATTTCAGACATGCAGTTTTGAATCATCAAAAAACCAGTTCTGTTTTTTAGCCATCAAAAATGAATTTTTGAAAATACTTTAATTTACTTGGGTTTTTTTCGAAGCTGATGACCGTTTTATTTAGTAATCAATTTTGGAAAATGAGGATAAAGGGCCCCCAAAAATTTACCCGCACCAGGGCCCCCTGAACTCTTAATCCGCTACTGGTCCATATACAATCGATTGATTATATTTAAGCGGGTCAATTGCTTTGGATTGTGGTTGGTTGGCTTTCACAAGCAGATTTGTTGACATATAATGGTCAGTAAATTTAGTGCTGGTCAACGAATATTTAGCTAGCGAAAGCCGAAATTGGACGTCCACGCCGTGCTGCCTGCAGGGTTATACTGATAGAATTAGGTTGGTGTATCGGAGACAAGCAGAGTAAAACTGCTGCTAATTCCACTACATCATGGCGAATTGGTGCCTTAAAACGAATGCGACTCAAGCGTCTGTTCTCCATGCTAGGGGCGGATTGGACCGGACGTCTGCCTTGAATCAAGTGGCTCGCTAAATAAACGTGTAAAAAGGTTATCCTGATAACCTTAACATCAGAACGGTTCCATTAACGAAAATTTGGGTTGGGTCTGAGGTTAACACCCTCACCCCGGAAAAAAGACTTCGTTAAAATAGAAATCAAAAAGAGAATAAAAGACCCTGACACCAAAATAGAATTTTACCTGGACGTAAAAAAGGACCAGACTATCGAATCGGACCGTGGCACTTGTGCAGCTTAAGCGCATCTGGTGCTCTAATAAGTCTAGACACAGAGGCTGCGAGGTATAGGATGAATATCATTGCTCTGCAAGAAATTAGACAGCCTGAGAGACAATAATCTTGAAACAAGATTTGGATAGTCACTCTTTAAAGTGTAGTACTGGTTTTCGTGTTGGTGCACGCAATCCATCCCGGTCAATGAGAGGATCTGCTACCTACGGGTACGCGGTACATACAACAATATTTCTCTTTTTGCCGTGCATGCACCTCCTGAAGCTAAGACTGTCGACGAGAAGGATGCTTTCTACATAGAATTGGAAGTTTATGAAACAATCACCAACACGGGACTTCATAATGATTCTTGGTGACTTTAATGGGCAAGTTGGAAGAGATATCTCTTATGGAAATGTGGTGCGCCCTAATAGCCTGCATTTGAACTGAAATGATAATGGTGAGAGAATGACTGAGTTTGCATTATCAAATAATTTGAGAATTGCCAGTACTTTCTTTCCGCTCGACTGATCGACTCGATCGACTGATAAGCAGACTTGGGTCTCACCGAGTGGAAACACCGAAACACAAACAGATTATAAGTGACCACTTTCTTGTATTGCTAAGATAAGGTTCCACTTTCCAAATCCAGCTATTCTAAAATTCAATCCACGTAAACGTTTTAACACCTTTTCATTATAGAATGCTGAAACCATTAATGGAGACGTCGATAAGTCATGGTATTTTCTCAAAGATGCTGTTTTAAGCGCTGCTGAGGGAATACTTGGACGACCACAAAATCACTCCCAGAAAATCTGGATGGATCAAGCATGTCTTAACGTTATTCAGTACAAAAAAGAATGCTATCTAAAATGTCTACAAAGACAACAACAACAGGTTCACGAAGGAGAACTATTTTTACTAGGAGGGCCCGGCTTGCTTCGCTACGCTTATAAATAAAGTTTTTGCGTAGACATTTTGTTGACGTAGAAGCAATGATTTCAAAAAGTGGTAATGAGAAATGCTAGCATATAATTTTTAATTTTTCTTTTTAAATATATGAATGAAAAATAATCAGAACTCTAACTGATCAGTTCGGATATATGAAAAATTAGCGATCAAATAAGTTTTCAAGTAAGCTTATTTGATCTCTAACTTATTTGATCGCTAATTTTTCATATATCCGAACTGATCAGTTAGAGTTCTGATTATTTTTCTTTCATATATTTAAAAAGAAAGATTAAAAATTATATGCTAGCATTTCTCATT
Source organism: Diogma glabrata (assembly GCA_963693315.1). Classification (NCBI taxonomy): domain Eukaryota; kingdom Metazoa; phylum Arthropoda; class Insecta; order Diptera; family Cylindrotomidae; genus Diogma; species Diogma glabrata. Next base: position 318,830,099 of record OY856186.1, on the reverse strand, counting down.
ACCACTTTTTGAAATCATTGTTTCCACGTCAACAAAATGTCTACGCAAAAACTTTATTTATAAGCGTAGCGAAGCACGCCGGGCCCTCCTAGTATTTATTAATCATTTCATTTCCACACGCATAAGAAAAAGTAAAGAGGTGTCAAGGGACACCCGGATGGAACGCAGTTCCTTTCGATTAATTAGTGAAGGAATGGTTGTAATAAAAAAAATTTAATTTTTTTAAGTTTGGGAAATTTGGGAAATTCGGGAAATTGTTTCTTTAATTTCTAATCAATAGAAAATAAAAAAATTAGTGAAGGTATTGTAATAAAATTTTATTTTTCAGGGTGTCATGGGTCAAGGGTGTCAAGGTGTCAAGGTGTCAAGGGTGTCAAGGTTGTCAAGGTTGTCAAGGATGTCAAGGGTGTCAAGGTTGTCAAGGGTGTCAAGGGTGTCAAGGATGTCAACCATTAAAATATTGTCGCACTAATGATCGTACTTTTCGTGAGAAGGGCTACCTAGCATGCAGAAAATGCCACCATGCTCACCGGGCCCACACCACAAAATGTCTACGCAAATCTTTATTTATAAGCGTAGCGCAGCACCCCGGGCCCTCCTAGTATCTATTATCAAGAGATGCACCACGTACATCAACACTCATACCATTATCACGTCGACGATACAAAGGATAACCATTCACAGATTCTTTAGTATTTTCAGAAAAAGATTTTGGCAAATTCTTACTACATTTACCATCTCTCATACAAACAGAATTGGGATTTAGGTCATGGTCCATGCATCATATGACGTTTCACATATTCATGTAATTTAGGAAAAAGAACGGGATCAGAGATTTCAGTACATGCAAATTTATTAATCATTGCATTTCCATCAATTCTATCTTCATCTGACAAATTTAACAAACACATCAGGCAGGAATTAAAGCACCAGTACGATGATTAAAAATATTATGAGTTTTAAAATGATAAATACTACGTGCAATTCATTTCTTTATTCACAACATTCATTTCACCATTAAAACCATTCATTAACACCATTCATGAAAAATAATAATAATAAAAAAACAAAGAAAAATAATACGTCTATCCACTCCTAAATCAATGCATAAACTAAATTGAAATTTGAAAAGAAAATATAAAATACTAAATAATAATAATAAAAAACAAAGAAAAGACTTGGGCAATTCCATTTCATATTGTATAACGGGGGCCGTTAAATTCAAAAATACATTTTAATTCGTCTATAACTTTTTTATTTATGATCCGATTTGTGTGAAAAATCTTTAAAATCTAAGTTACACTAATATCAGTTAGCAGTGAAAATTTTAAATGAATCCATCTGCGAATAAAAAAGCCTTAGGCTCCAAAAAGTTTTTTTTAGCGTATTAATATATAAGATTTCGGGAATGGTTTTTATTGTCATTTTAGTTAAGAGAAAAAATAAAATGTTTGAACATTGGGCATTATGACATTTGAACATTAGATGTTTCCATCTAGTGAGTCTACCCATGCTACTACATCGGGAGTGGCCCAATGGATGTCTGAGACGTCGCCATTGTACCGCCTAATTTGACACCGAGCTCGCAGTGTTTTTTATGGTTTGTTGTAGAGCTTTGCAGTCACTGACTCTGAAATGCCCCACTTGTAGAAAGAATCAGCACATCGTCCATGATTTGTTCTTATTCTGTTTAGTGTAGTCCAGGTATGACGTGGCAGATTAAAACCGGGTTGAGTGGAAGTCGGGTTAATAATAGCAGGAGAAATACAAACTGGGAAGACAAGCCATTACAACCATGTAGACATACGAAGAAAGCATGGTGGAGGAGAAAGTGTGAGGAGATTGAAAGCTTTGATAAGGAACATCAATTGCGTAACTTCTTTCAACAGATTAAAACCTTAAAGAAGGGACCTCAAACTAGATCGGCTGCTATTCAAAACGAAGATAGGGAGCACCAGTACTCGATCATTCTTGCATACTGGTATCCAGTAATCAACCATTACTGGACCAGTTGTACAACCTTGTATGAGTCGTTTCAAATTAATAAGGAAATTTCAACTTTAAAAAACTTTTTCTTATTAGGCGGTAGCGAATGAACTACCAAAAATGTTGTCAAAAGTTTATGTATAAAATGTTCGTTTATCTAATTGGTTCGCCATATTAGGGAAGTTTAAAAAAAAAGTTCGGTGAAAATCGATTTTGCCTATTTCGTTTTTCACCGAACCAGTTTCCACAAATTTTGCAACAATTTTCGCATGAACACAATTAGTGGTTAATTTTTTGTGTATTGGTTGTACGGTGGGCGCCTGTACAGTTTTTACAACTTCTGCGTAAGTTTTACCCTTGATTTCACCAAACTAAAGTTACTTTCAAAAACAAATATGTATACGCAATTACATACCTAAATAACTATAGATGGAAAATTTAATCCATGACGCCGATAAAATAAAAAAAAGTCAGACAAGTACGAATAAAATTCGCTCATCAAGGGTTCCGTGAATGTAAAAGAACACAATATCAAAAATTATTGACAAAAAGTTGTGTTGCAATGTCTTTATATTTCCAGACCATAGACGCATAACAAAATAAATGTTTAATCGTACATGTCAATAGTGAATTACAATCAAATCTTCATTGATCAAAAAGGACTCAAAAAATGTTACTTTAGGTTAAATCTCAGCCATAGATGTTTATGGTAACTCAAGAAAGATTCAATTACACCAGCTTGTAAATGGTTTACATTTGATTATTTTTTCGGTCAATCAAGTGTTGAAATTTAGAGGGGTGGAGAGGCTACATACTAAAAATATTTTTTTTCAATAACATGAAAACTGTGCACCGCAAAATTCTAAAAAAAAATTGTAATGTTTCTTAGAGTATGTACTCCTTCATATGACACCCCACTCGCTTGGGTCAAAAATGTTTTTTTTACTCTCCCCCCACCCATCCCCTAAACACACAGAAATATAGTTATTTGAGACTTGCTATGATTTTCATTCAAAATTCACATACTTTCCCATCTCTGTGAATTTTTTCAAATTTTTCTGTCAATCATCGTCGAAACGTAGGGAGCGAAACGGTCTGAATTTTGCACTTTTTTGTCCATAACTCAAAAGCCTTGCATCGCAAACTTCTAAAAAAAACTGGCACCGAATTCTAAATTAGGTGCTCTTTCATATGACACCCCACTCGCTTAGGTTAAAAAAGTTTTATTTTTACCCTCTCTACCCCCGTCCCCTAAACACACAGAAATATAATTATTTGAGACTTCGCTATAGTTTTCATACAAAATTTACCAAATTTTCTAGCTCTGTAAATTTTTACAAATTTTTCTGTCAATGAGTGTCGAAACGTAGGGGGAGGAACGGTCTGGATTTTGCACTTTTTTGTCCATAACTCAAAAACTGGGCACCGCAAAATTCTAAAAAAAACTGCAACAAATTTTAAATTAAGTACTCTTTCAAATGACACCCCACTCGCTTGGGTCAAAAAAAGTTTTTTTTTACCCTTTTTACATCGGTCCCCTAAACACACAGAAATATAATTATTTGAGACCTGGCTATAATTTTCATACAAAATTTACCAAATTTCCTAACTCTCTGAATTTTTTCAAATTTTTCTGTCAACCAGTGTCGAGACGTAGGGGGGGGGGGAGGGTGGAACGGTCTGAAAGTTGCACTTTTTTGAAAATAACTCAAAAACTGTGCATCGCAAAATTCTAAAAAAAATTGCTTTGTTTTCTAAATAAAGTGCTCTTTCAAATGACACCCCACTTGACCACATTTTAAATAGTGTATTTACCCCTCCTCATTTCCACCCCCTTAATAAATCTAATTATGAGAAAATGACACTTTTATATATTTTTTATTAAAAACGTACTAGTTTTTCTATCATTCCAAATACATTTGAAAATTTTCGATCAGTTAGGTTCGGAGCTAATCGAGGTAAGAAAACACGAAAAAAACGTCATTATTCCAAATTATACAAAAAATGGTGAGGTGTAAAATTCCAAAATAAATTTTTAAGGAATACTGAAATGAAGCCCTTTCATATGATGCCCTATTTGAATCTATAAAAAAATGTATTTTCTCAAAGGTCTCACATCGCAGCCCTATAAACCAAACGAAAACCACTTTAGTTTTATTTGTATTCGTCATTTCATGTAGACGGATTAGTTTTATACGCACCACAAATTTCAAGTCCATAGCATTTATAGTTTACGAGATAATCGATATAAAATCGAAAACTCGTTTTACTCTCACCAATAGTGTTCCGTATAAAAAACGGAACCCTAAAAATTGAAAATTTCTCCGTTTTTCTTGAAAGTTTGGTAAACGTTTGTATAATAAAAAAAATTAATACGTGTTTTATATTTTGTTTAGTTTTGACACCAGGTGGCTCGAAATATGTTAAGAAATTTAGAGACAATGAAAGTTTCAATTTATATTGTGATCGAACGATCATAAATATAAATTCAATAAATAATCAATTAAAATTCAAATAATCAATTCAATAAAAGTCAATTCAATAAATAATCATCGAACATAACCCGAGGGAGTGGGCGACCGTGAGGTAGACCACGACTACAATGGCAGACGGACGTAATGAACGACCTTAAAAAAATCGGCTGTCATGGTAACTATATCGCTGTTGTAAATGCCCGTGGTGAATATTCGTAGCTGATTATAGCATGGCAATGCTACTATATGGGGCTTAAACACCACAAAAGAAAAAAAACTAAAACCTTAACCTACCAGTATTACTACTTGGAGAGTTGAAACTTTCTGTATATTTGATATCGTATATTTGTTACTGTTAACACTTGACTTCACATGGTTGAAAGAACGACAAAATAAAACGGAGAGATTTTTTTCAATAAAGTCATCTATTCTTATTCGCTCACAAAAACTACCATTTCTTCCCTCTCTCTATTTCAGGAGTTTACGTACAATGGAAGGATTTTTCCGTCTGTATAAAGTTGTCACTCATACATGTCCATCGTATTCCCATCGCTAATTGACTCCAGTTTTGACATCCTATAACACGAAGGTCTTGAGTGATGTCATCATGCCATTGTTGTCAATTGGTCTTCCTCTTCAACGAACACCAGCTGGTTGTTGTTATAAGAGACTTTTTTATTATTCTGTTTAATGGTGAACTTTCTACATGCTCAAACTATTGCAGCGTCCAAGGAGTTGTGTGATTTCATGGTTCATTTAGATTCCATTCGGATATCCTTGTCCCATTGTAGTCGTGATCAAGTTCTCGGTTGCCTACTTCCTGGAAGAGTACTGACGTACGTTTTATTAATCGTTCAATGATCTTACAATATTAGGATGCTATATGAAAGGATCTTTGTTTTGAATAGCAGTATACAGTTTGATGTCCCTTCGTTAAGCTTTTAGCCTGTTGAAAGAAGTTACTTGGTTGATGTTCTTGATTTAATCTTTCAATATCCTCACACTTTATTTTCCACCATTTTCTATTCGTTTGTCTGCATAACTTTGTAGCTGCTTGCTTTGCCAGTTTGTAGTTCTTCTTTTAGGGCCTGGTGTTTCGTCCTTGTAGACATTTTATGTAGCAATCTTTTTGGTATTGGATTGTGTGAAAATATGCTTGATTAATCTAGGATTTCTGAAAGTGTTTTTTGGTTGGCCCGAGAATACTCTCCACAGCGCTTAAAAACCGTGTTTGAGTAAATACCCGGGGGTAATAGCGATGTCTGTCATCTTCGTAGATAGTCTCTGACTTTCCTAATGTTTTGACAATAATTTTGATATTCTCTCTTTTAGTATTCTTAAGTGAAGAGATGTTAAATCGTTTCCGTTGATTTAATTTTTGAATGTCGGCATTTGGTAAAAGAAATTCCTGAGTTTAGCACATACGAGGAAGTGGTTTTCCATCATATATACACCTATAAACAATCGCACATCCAGAACGCTCGAAATGATACGTTTTGTTACAACCACATGACCGATTTGAATTCGAGTATTTCAATTCGGTGAGATCCAATTCTGCTTGTGAATTGGTCGGTGCGGAAAGAAATTACTGGTAATTCTCAAATTATTTGATAGTACAATCTCAGTCAATCTCTCGCCGTTATCATTCGAATCCAAATGTAGGCTAGCGGGAACCACCACATTTAAATAAGAAATATCTCTACTCTACCAACTTTCTCATTAAATTCACAATGAACCAGTCGCGTGCTGGTGTTAACTTCATAACCTCTTCCAGTGTTATGTAGTAAGTGTTCTTCTCGTTGACGATCTTAGCTTTATGGATAAATTCCATCAGCAATTTTTTTTAGGGAGGGTGTAAACCTCAAGCCCAACAAATTCGCTCTCAATATGTAGTCTATAATAAATTTCAGCTACCGGAGTACACCAAAGAGGAGGTGCAGTGAGCACTTAGTGGCAAGTACCAGATCTGGAAAGTTGCATGGAATGGTTCGTCCTGACCTCTCAGGAATTTATACCACTTATAAAATATCGTTGGGAAACTTAGGCTATCTGCAAACAATCAATAGGTGTTTTTTGGTGGAATTAAAATTTATCAAATTAACATTGTTTGTTCATGTATTTTGCGCTTTGAAGATAGGGACTAAGGACTTGCACAGTGCTATCATGCAAGACTATTTATTGAGTTACTGGTGATTTTCAACAATTCAAACATAGAGTGGGGACAAAACGGAGCATTGAGGTACAATTGCAGTGTCAATTAATTTAGGTTCAGAATAAAAACCATCTTTAGAGACCGAAATGTATTTGTCAATTTCGAATGAACTTCACGATTGAGAGATCAAAAGGTTGTTGATCGAGTTTACATAAGATTGGATCAAATACTTTTGAGATGAGATGTCTAATGCGATAACGTTTCAGCACCTTTTCAACTATCTTGTTCCAACGGTAGCCAGATAGCTCAATACATCGGTTTTTTGTTTTGAAAATTGTATCAGATATCAAATGGTTGTCTTCCAAAACTTGTTTTCGATGTAAGTTGAGGTCAGTGGTTACCATAAACTATTTTCACGCATATGCACCGAAAGAAAAAATCTTACTTGATTCAAACATGTTGCATTGTTAATCGAAAATTAAGTGAAAATTGGGGAACTAAATACGTTAGTGATTGTATCAACCAACGCTCCGTATTTAAACTAACAATTTAACCGTTGTTGATATATTTTTTTATAAGTATCACAAACATATTTGATTTAACCATGTTTGTAGTTGAGTCAATTATGATTTAATTTTCAATTGACTACAAACGTGGTAAATTAAAAATTAGACTAAAAATAGTGATATTGAATACGTTTGTGATAGAATCAAGCAATACGCCGTATTAAATCTTTTGGTTTGGTACATCTTTGTTTTGTTTTTGCTGCTATCGATGTTTGTATGGGTTCGTTTTTTTCGTAAATATAATATTTGAAATTTTTTATATTAGAAGTATGTATTTCGCATCAATCCCGACAAACATTTTTATGCATAAAGCTACCGTTCGTATATTTACGTTCTAAATAGGAAATGTATGAGTGTGATTTTGTTTGTAAAGGATGCGTCCATTTTTTCGCCATTTTTTTAATGATACGATTTAAAAGACCTAACATCAGAAATCAAAAAATTTAAATATTTGAATTATGTGTAGAAAATTATACTAATTTTCTATAATTTTCTCATTATTATGAAAAATTAAATTAAAATATCGATAAATGGAAATGAAACAAGACAAATAAAAAATATTAAAAAAATATAATAATTTTTTTAAATCACCAAAATTAATTATAGAAAGGGCCTGTTTCATTAACGATATTTTTGTTATAACATTGACTGAAAAATTTCTTTCGCACATAATTTTATATGCAAATAATATGGAAATTATTTAAATCAATTAAACACATCTAAATTATTTCCTAAAGTAAAATGTTAAATAAAACCAGCCATGTTAAAATATATAAAAACTTTTCATTTTTCTATTCTTTTGTTTATTACTTTTCTTTATTTTGTTTATTAGTTTCTTTTCTCCTAGTTTTTTATTTTAACGAACACAATAATTTTCAAACAAAAACATGAACAAACGAACTGAAAAATATGAACAAGAAAAATTGATCACGCCGTGGTTGATTTAAATAATGAAAATTGTTACGTTTTTTAAAATAAATTGACAATGCTACATTGGTTAAAATAACCACGTTCGTATTAGACGCAAAATCAAACAAGCTTTGTAGTTGATTCTACCAACGTTTTTTTTTCGGTGTGGAGGGCTAGCCAATCGTCAATTCTCAAAGGGTTGTTTTAATTTTGAGATTTCTAAACAGACACCCGCTCTAAGCATGGGGAACAGACACTTGAATGGTATTGGTTTTAAGGTGCCATGCCAATGACTCACTGTGATTTTTAACGTCACTCTTCATCTCTCTGCTACACAGGTAGCGGATAACGCTAACGGTAGGTGGAATTTGTTTATCAAGTTTGAGGCATCTGTTTCCATCTAACACTTTTGAGCTCTGTGATCGTGAATGACTGAAATTCTACGTGCACGAATTAGAAGACTCTTCGTTCGTTGAAACCTTTTGACATTCACAAGTTAGCTACCAAGAAGCCACACCAGCTTTTTAGTCGTTTAGAGTCTCGTACCCTTCCTTAAAAATCGATCAGCGTTCATATAGGTCTTACAAACAAACTAAATTCGGTCAATCTCTCGATCCCCAACTCTTACATTTATAATTAATAAATAACTCAATCCTTATTTTAGTTTTAATATCATTACAAATCACATGCACTTACAAATTTATAATCTTAAAATTAAAATAATAATAAATTCCCCTTTACATAAAAAGAAATTAAAATAAAATGTATTCAAATGGTTAATTGTTTTTAATTTTCATAATTTATAACTCTGTAGACTTTGATTTTTTAGTAACTCACAATCGTAGGTCAATGAATCCATTTAACTACAAGTATGTTTTATTATATTAATGTTAGTATCCTTGATTGGTGGTTATCTTGATAACAAAAACATTTTTCTCATTTTTCATTCTACAAGGGCATATAAACACATGAATTGTAGATTACAAATTACCAAAGGAATAAAAGTATAACTGCAACATACAAGACAGCCAGGTAAGATAAATGGAATGAATTGGATATCGACTTAAAAAAGTTGACGGTGACGGAGCTGGTTATAAGAACTTAAAAATCTTAGACAGACGACCTGGGTTGAAACTGTTGCAAATAAAATTCCACTAGTTTTAGCTACTAACCAAATATATTTCCAACTCGCTGGAAACGATTGGAACTTTTGCAGGAATTTAATGACTTACCCTCGCAGCTATATGTCAACTTTCAAATTCTTTGTTCTATTTCATATTTGATTTGAAATTTAGATTTTCCATGATTTCAGTTTGTTTTGTTTTTAATTTTCATAATTAAACTTCTTGTTTTTTTTTTTGCTGGTATGATTGACATGAACATGTATTTTATGCTAATTAAGAATTATTAAGTTTAGTTTTATAATGCATATAAGAGGTATAACTTTAATTAGACGTCTTTGTTTTTCCAGTAAAAACGGGAAACAAAATGTGGAAATGTTGTGGTTTTTCATAGTAAGTTCTGTGGATATGTTTTTATTTTGATATACGTTTTTCAATTTTGATACAAATTGCACAAGACTTTGCACAAGTTTTAAATGGTTATCGATTCAGTTTGAGTAAGTATTTCAATTGTGTTTATATTTTTTAGGTACATATCTTTAATATATGTTAATAATGTTCTTCAAATAAAGTAACCTCATAAAAATATTGACATTCATAAATTTTAGTCTAATACACAACACATCTTTAGTCCAATACACAACAAATAAAGGCTCGATCTTTGTTCCCTACAGAAGTAAATCAATATACTGTCGATATTACACCAATGTCTTTATATTCGATATATATTTATCAAAAAGTTTTTGAACGATATATATTATAACTGTAAGTATCGGGAAAAAAGATTTTGTCTGTTGTTTCGATAAATATTTTCATGCACTTGGTTAAAAAATAAATTTGAATTTTATAAAGTTTTACTTATACTCGATCCAAATTTATTATCTTATGATAATTTATACTTATTCAAGAATTAGAAAAACTTCTGTTAAAATCAACGCTTTTGACAAAAAAACGATAGCCCGTATCTCTTCAAATATCTCTTTCACTTGTGAAAGATGCCTGCAATCATGTTTTAAAAGCCAGTGCTTCTGTTCGCCTGGCATATCGCAAGCAGTTAACATTGTTTCCCCAAGTCAATAACGGCCGAATAATCCTCTTAAAATCTTAATGATTTTTTCTTATCATGTCTGCGTTGTATTAAAATCATAATTCTTTCGAGTAAAAACTTGTTCATGCAAACTACCCCAAAAACCTTCAAAAACGAAAATTATTTGTTTAGGTTGGTGACACATTTTTGTTTTTCAAACTTCAAGTTCACAAAACTTATCAAAAAACAAACATTCAACCCGCCACTAACTGTTAAATTAATAAAATTGCCTTAACAACGAAATACAAATAAATAGAATTTATGATTTCAATAATTTGATTTCTATTATTTGTTTGCATAAATGTGATTGAAAAAGAAGAAAAAGTTTTCATAAACTTACTGTTTAGTTAATTTTATTATATCGAGAGTAAAAATATTTTAATAAAATTTCAACTAACCATCGGGAATATAAATATTCAGAAACAAGCAGTCCTCATTCATTGATCGAACATTTTCATCATCGTACCTGTGTGACACTAAAAGCGACTGAAATAGTTCTTCGTGTCGCTTCATCTCTTTTTTTGGCGTTTGAAAACAATCTGGTGGCATTATTGTTGCATTTCGAACACCCTCCCATTTCGGAAGATCCTCAACAATGGGCGGACTAAAACGTCGTATTCCAATTGGTGGCAATGCATATGGAATACCCAAATAACCAAGAATCCGTTGGGTTCGAAACATTTTCAAATAAATCCCAATAATCATTCCTTGATTAGGTAATGTAATAGTTGGTGGGTCACGAGCACAATATATGTTGGTCAATTGAAATGTTAAAAAAAATAAAATTATTCTAATTAACAACATTATCAGATTTGATTTTTTTTCTAAATGTTTTTTCGTTTAACAAAAAGTTTTTCAAGTTTACTTTCAGTTTTACGTTTCCGTTTTTACTCGTATTGCTATTTTTCAAATAAAAGTATTATTAATTTATAATAAATTTACATATTAAACGAATAATATTTAATTTTTTTTACACCAATTCTTAATCACGATATTTAACTACACTACACCAGCACTTCATTTCTTCACTTTCCTTTAAAATTTAAAATCGCGCGGGAATTTTTGTTCATTAAAGAATCATTTACACTAAATTGTTTTAAAATAAAGAATAAAAAATAACGAAAATAAAATTATTTTCGTTGTGCTTGAAAGTTTCCGTTTTGAAAGTAAGTTTAACACTGAATGACTGAAGTAGAGAAATTTGTTATTTAAAAAGCTTAAAAGTTCATGACTTAATTTTTTTTATATTTAGTTTTTCGAAGGAATTTTTTTTTGTAAAACTATATAATACAACGATATGATCGCGTGGTGGATTCAAATTTTTGTAATATTCAAATATTTGAATGTTTACTTCTCCCACTGTGTTGGTGTGTCTAGGTATAGGTATGGTAAATTTGTTTTCCTTCAAATTTTTGAATACAGTTGTTGTGTGAACTGTAATCCTTTTAAGTGAAGTGGTTTTGATCAATATTTTTCATCCAATCTAATGTATCAAAAGCGAAATTATTCCATTTATATTCAGTTACTGAGAGTAAAATGGGGATGAGTATAAGTTTAAGACATCGTGCGTCCGATTTCATCGGTGTACCGTTGCTAACAATATTTATAAAAAAACCGATTTAGCGACAGTTCATTGTAGAGCATTAAGATTTGATAAGTTAGACCAGTTTCGACCAAATGCTTTTAAAATAAGTAATTCTTGTGACAACCACCTGAAAAGGGTAAAAGTTAAATGGGTAAAAAACAGTTATAAATCCTATCACATAAATAATAAAAAAAATACATTTTGACACGAAAATACTCATGTTAGGTTTTCAGTAGTTAGATAAATTTTTTTTGAAAAATTCTCAAACTTAAACTTTTACAAATCACAAATTTAAATTAATTAAAATCAAAAATATGTGGAACACCACAAAAATCTCAAAATTGGCTTTTACTAGTTTCGATGTAGGAGAAAGAAAAGAAAATGTTTGCAGCCGACGTGAAATTTTTTAGTTTGTGATTGATAGAAGATTGTTTAAAGGTTTCTAAAAAAAGTGTGAAATAAATAGTATTGCGCAGCAGTAAAAAAAATGAAGTGCGTAATCTTTACACGCTGTTGAAGTAAAACTTCTTTGGCCACTGCAGCAGGTATTACTAAAAATATTAAATATAAAATAAAATAGATATATCATATTGAAATTTTGAGTTTCTTTCTTGATAATGTTTCTTGATAATGTAATTTGCACAAATGTGTAATAAAAAGCCATATTTACATGTTTTTCAAAGTCTTACAACGTATTACAAATTAAATTTCACGATGAATGCATGTCCACTTAATTTAACAATTGGTACAACAATTAATGCATTTTTCAAAAAATTTATCAAATTTGTCATAAACCTCTAATTTCATATTTCAATTATGTTAATAATTGAATCGACTTTGTAACACATTATGTAAATATTACTTTTTATTACACATGCTGCAAATTATATTATCATGAAATGCAACTCTAAATTGCAATATGACATATTTATTTTATATTTCATCTTTTTATTAATACCTGCCACAGTAGCCAAAGAAATTTATTTCAACCGCGTGCAAAGATAACACCACTCATTTTTCTATTTAACAAAACAAATTTAATCAACACAAATATTTTTTCCCGTCCGGGAAAGCCCGGGATGCAAAATCGAAACACCATGACCACCGTGACACCACCACGACCATCATGACCACCATGAACACCATGACCACCATGACCACCGTGACCACCATTACCACCATGACCACCATGACCGCCATGAACAATATGACCATCATGACCACCGTGAACACCATGACCATTATGACCACCGTGAACACCATGACCACCATGACCACCATAACCATTATGACCACTATGACCACCATGACCACCATAACCAACATGAGCACCGTGAACACCATGACCACCATGACCACCGTTACCACCATGACCATCATGACCACCATAACCACCATAACCACTATAACCACCATGACCACCATAACCAACATGACCACCGTGAACACCATGACCACCATGACCACCGTAATCACCATGACCATCGTGACCACCATAACCACCATAGCCACCATGACCACTATGACCACAATGAACACAATGACCACCATGACCGCCATAACCACCGTGAACACCGTGATCACCATTACCACTATGACCACCATGACCACTATTACCACCATGACTACCATGACCACCATGACCACAATGACTACTATAACCAGCCCTAAAGAAGTTTTACTTCAAAAAACTAAAACAATTCAAAATATAAATTTAAAAAATTACGAAACTCAATAAAATATTACGAATATTATATTATTAGATATTTAAATCTAAGATCGACACGTCCAACTCATTTAACGTTTAATACGATACTGCATAAGCGTATACAAAATACAATACAAATAATCGAATTGTCGCATACTTGCCGAACATAATATTCGTTTGCCTTTTTTACTTCTAGTTTCTTTTTTATTTTATTGTGTTTAAATTTCTACTTAAGTTAAGTTTTTTTGGAATTGTGTGCATGTATATGTTTAAAATTCAAAATCAGACTGTAGTATGATAGAGATGAATATATATGGTTATATATCTGTTCAAATGACTACTTCCGACATTTATATGTCGACATTTATATGTGTGTCATAATTGAATTGTATCGTATACTTGCCGAATATTATATTCGTTTTTTGATCTTCCGTTGCAAAATTCTTAAAACGCGCCTAAAGAAGTTTTACTTCAAAATGAAATCTGAAACTATTTTTTTCAGGATACTATGTAGCCTTATAGCCTGACTTGTAGACATTTTTGGTAAAGTGACCTTGACTGATCTGCTTTGCAGAAATCTCTAATCTGTAGATTGCTTGATCCCATCAGTTGACTTTGGATTGGAACACTCGGAGAGCAAAACATTCGCACTTAATGGAAATTTGTTGGTTTGATGATTCACCTCTGGAGTGAATATCTTGAAAACCTTGCATCCTTCTGTATTCTTCACTTGGGAGATAATGCATCGAAAGAAAATGTTTTCAACTAGCAAGCTTAACCTTCCTTTCGTTATACGAGTTGCTGGCTTAAGGTCCTCCTAAGAATCGAAGTTTTCGATTTAATAGTGATGTTACTTAATAGTGTAGTTTTGATGGTGCATTTATGGCGAATACTTCAGCCTGAAATACTGTGGTTTCGCCAAGTGAAAATTGCTGTTCAAGATCTGAAGATATGAAATAGATCGCAAGGCCGGTACCGTTTTCAGTGTGTGATCCATCCGTGCAAATGTCCAACGTATTTCTTTTCTTACAGTCTCTGGTAGTCCCCACGAGCCGAGCCAAGCCTTAACCATCGTTTTTTTTAAGAATCGGGCACAAAACGTGGTTTTTGGAAATTTTTTTGACTCAATTTTGTGATTTCGGTATCAATTGATCGGGCTTGGCCTTCTCCCGAAAATTTTATGAGATTGGGGTGGTAGGACCCACCCCCACCCCTGTACATCCTCTTTAAGTTTTAGCATATAAAAATCTATATAAAATAAATGGGAAGAGATAAAAAAAATTTAATTTCACCATTATCTTTTTTTCAGACCGGCGCAACTTTTAAGTCCAAAATTTGGTTTGCACCCTTACCCCCAACCAACCCCGTGGGTGGGGTTGACACATTAAATGAGTAAAATATGTCATGTGAGGTATCGTTAGAATCAGAATTTCATAACAAATACAATCCTCCATATTACCCCCTGATCTGTGACATAACCATTTTTTACTCCCAAGGGGAGTATAAAATTATTTATCGTAGAAAGTATTTATCGTAGAAAAAAATATTTTTTTTTGCATCTCATGTTTGGTGTCGATTTCAATATAATTGGGGATGCTGAGTTCAATGATGAAGATAAAAATGGGGGCCGGACTCGGGGTAGTCCAAAAAGGGGTGGAGGTTGGGGGTCGGTTATAAAAAATATCGAAATTACCATCATAATAAAAATTGGGGTTGGAATCAGGGTAGTCCAATAATCGGGGGGGGGGGTTGGAGGGGGTTTGGGGGTCGGTTATACAAAGTATCGAAATTATTGTCGTTATTATCGAGTTTTACATAATCGAAGATGCTGAGTTCAATGGTGATGGTAAAAATGTTGACCGGACTCAGGGTAGTTCAATAAGGGGTGGGGGTTGGGGGTCGGTTATAAAAAATATCTAAATTATCGTCATCATTATCAATTTTAACATAATCGAAGATGCTGCGTTCAATTATGATAATAAAAATTGGGTTCGGACTCAGGATAGTCCAATAATAGGTGGGGGTTGGGGGATCGGTTACACAAAGTATCGAAATTATTGTCATTATTATTGATTTTTACACAGTCGAGGATGCTGAGTTCAATGGTGACGTTAAAAATGGTGACCGGATTCAGGGTAGTTCAATAAGGGGTAGGGGTTGGGGGTCAGGTCATGAATAGAATCAAAATTATCGTCATTATTTCGATTTCAATATAATCAAAGATGCTGAGTTCAATGGTGATGATAAAAATGGTGACCGGATTCAGGGTAGTTCAATAAGGGGTGGGAGTTGGGTTCCGGTCATGAATAGTATAAAAATTGTCGTCATTAGTGTTGATTTCAACATACTTGAGGACGCTGAATCCAACAGTAATGTTTAAATTGGGATAAAAATATAAGGGAGTCACTAAAGGGTGAAAGTTGGGGGCTGAAAGCCGAAAAAAGTTCACATATATATTATGAGTATTGATTTTGGATAAAGCAAGGGCACTGAATTCAATGGTGATGCTGAAATTAGTATTTGGGCTCTAGGGAAGAAACTAGAGGATAAGGCTTTGGGTCTAAAATTAAGGTAATGTTCAAATATACATAATAAATATTGGTTTTTCTATGAATCGAGAATGCTGAATCCTGAAATGTGAAGTTTATAAGATAAAGAATAAATGACATTAAATATTTTATAAACAGATTTTTTTCCGTCTAGTTTACTCAATATGGTTTAAAGACGAAGTTCAATTATTTATACAAGAAAATGATGAGCACTCAAATTGATACAGTCTTATTTTTGTGGCATTTGTTTGTACATTTCAATAATAAAAATATAAGAAATATAAAGAATTTGCTATTTTAGTTTATTATTTTTCTTATTTAATAATTTTAATATATTTTTCTGCCGTGTTTCGACGATACATCAATTTGACGATATAATTCAACTAGCATTTAAGAATAACCCACTTTTAAGGGGCTCCTTTGCTAAGAACTCTATCCTTGGTGTAAAATGTATATTTGAACATTTTTTTATTCTCCACCCCATCCTCCAGCTTCTGATTTCGCTCCTATGGCTGCTTGATTGCATATTCAAAGACCACCATTTGATTCAGTATTCTCGATTCATAGAAGAACCAATATTTATTATTTAATTAAAAAAGTTTTTTGGTTAAAGCCAATTTTTGAATTATTTATTATTTATGTATCGACAATTGTTTCGGTTTATTATAAAACCATCTTCAAGGATATGTTATAAACAAAAAATTCTTTTACAAAAAATAAACCACTAATAATATTTAGACAAAAAATTGACATAAATATTAAAAAAAATTAAATATTGTTTTGAAAAACTGACAATATAAAAAAAAACGCTAGCTATAATTGAAAATATAAAAAAAGAAAAACAAACAATTATACAATGTAAAAATTGAAAAAAGACTAAAAAATATGGTACTGACGATTGAAAATTTCTTTTCCAAATTACAATTTCTCAATATTTTAAAAATTATTTTTAGTTGCGTAGAACAAAATCATAGGTGTTATTTAAAAAAGCTGTATCAGTTTGTATGTTCATACAATTATTATGTTGTTTAATACGTATCATTTCCAAAATCCGACGTTTGTTAAGGTTTTTTTCTCTATCCAAAATTTTAAAATTTTGGAGAGGTAAATTTACGCTACAGCTTCTTTTGTGGCTAGATAATGCGCTCATATTATCGATATTTTGTTTTTTTGCGTCATTAAGATGTTGTTTGACTCGTTTTCCTAGATACTGTTTTGTTTGCCCTATATATGATTTACCACATCCACAATCAGCTTGATAAACCAAATTCGATTGAAGATTAATAGGAATTTTATCTTTTAATTTTGTAAAAATAGTGTTATGTAACGTCTTGTTGGCTGTTCTCACGACCTCAAAATTAAATTTTTTCAACAAATGTTTAACTTGCTCAAAAAGGCATTTTACATATGGTAAAGTCATATAAATTTTGTTATTGTTTTTAATAGATGTTTCTTCCAATATGCTACTTTCTTTGCCATAAATTTGTTGATTAACTAATTTTCGTATAAAATTTTTTGGATAATTGTTTTTTTCAAGTGTTTCAAAAAGTAATTTAAAATTTTTGCAATGGAATTTTGGATCAGATAATTTTAAAATTTTTTGGACCATTAAGGTAACCGTGTTTCTTTTATAAGATTGTGGTAGCCACGAATCAAAATTTAAATATCTACCTGACCATGTTTTTCTGTGGAACCAATCAGTAGCTAGCTGTCCATTACTTAATCGGTGTATGACCAAATCCAAAAACGGTAAACAACGATCAACTTCTGTTTCAAGAGTAAACTGAATCTTGTTGTTAAAACAATTAAATTTAGTAAGAAAATCTTGAACCTTATCTTTTGGTTAAGCAGTTAAAATGTCGTCAACATATCTGAAGAAAAGTGGTGGTTTTATTTCCATATTTTTTAAAACGGTTTCTTCAACATACTCCATAATCTAAAAAATACTCCAACATACTCCATAATCTCCATAAAAGAAACACGGTTACCTTAATGGTCCAAAAAATTTTAAAATTATCTGATCCAAAATTCCATTGCAAAAATTTTAAATTACTTTTTGAAACACTTGAAAAAAACAATTATCCAAAAAATTTTATACGAAAATTAGTTAACCAACAAATTTATGGCAAAGAAAGAAGCATATTGGAAGAAACATCTATTAAAAACAATAACAAAATTTATATGACTTTACCATATGTAAAATGTCTTTTTGAGCAAGTTAAACATTTGTTGAAAAAATTTAATTTTGAGGTCGTGGGAACAGCCAACAAGACGTTACATAACACTATTTTTACAAAATTAAAAGATAAAATTCCTATTAATCTTCAATCGAATTTGGTTTATCAAGCTGATTGTGGATGTGGTAAATCATATATAGGGCAAACAAAACAGTATCTAGGAAAACGAGTCAAACAACATCTTAATGACGCAAAAAAACAAAATATCGATAATATGAGCGCATTATCTAGCCACAAAAGAAGCTGTAGCGTAAATTTACCTCTCCAAAATTTTAAAATTTTGGATAGAGAAAAAAACCTTAACAAACGTCGGATTTTGGAAATGATACGTATTAAACAACATAATAATTGTATGAACATACAAACTGATACAGCTTTTTTAAATAACACCTATGATTTTGTTCTACGCAACTAAAAATAATTTTTAAAATATTGAGAAATTGTAATTTGGAAAAGAAATTTTCAATCGTCAGTACCATATTTTTTAGTCTTTTTTCAATTTTTACATTGTATAATTGTTTGTTTTTCTTTTTATATATTTTTAATTATAGCTAGCGTTTTTTTTTATATTGTCAGTTTTTCAAAACAATATTTAATTTTTTTTGATATTTATGTCAATTTTTTGTCTTAATATTATTAGTGGTTTATTTTTTGTAAAAGAATTTTTTGTTTATAACATATCCTTGAAGATGGTTTTATAATCAACCGAAACAATTGTCGATACATAAATAATAAATAATTCAAAAATTGGCTTTAACCAAAAAACTTTTTTAATTAAATAATTTGCAAGCCATACATCATATCATACAATATTTATTATGTATATTTGAACATTACCTCAATTTTAGACCCAAAGCCTTATCCTCTAGTTTCTTCCCTAGAGCCCAAATACTAATTTCAGCATCACCATTGAATTCAGTGCCCTTGATTTATCCAAAATCAATACTTATAATATATATGTGAACATTTTCGGCTTTCAGCCCCCAACTTCCACCCTTTAGACCCAAACTCTTATCCTCTAGTGTCTTGCCTGGACCCCAAATACTAATTTCAGCATCACCATTGCATTCAGTACCCTCAATTTATCCAAAATCGGTACCGATAATATATTTTCGGCTTCCAGCCCAAACTTCCACCCTGTAGTGACACCCTTATATTTTTGATCCCAATTTAAACATCACTGTTGGATTCAGCGTCCTCATATATGTTGAAATCAATAATAATGACGATAATTTTGATACTATTTATGACCAGACCCCCAACCCCCACCCCTTATTGAACTACCCTGAGTCCGGTCAACATTTTTACCATCACCATTGAACTCAGCATCCTCGATTATGTAAAAAACGATAATAACGACAATAATTTCGATACTTTGTGTAACCGACCCCCAAACCCCCCACCAACCCCCACCTATTATTGGACTACCCTGAGTCAGACCCCAAATTTTATTATGACGATAATTTCGATATTTTTTATAACCGACCCCCCAAACTCCACCCCTTTTTGGACTACCCCGAGTCCGGCCCCCATTTTTACCATCATCATTGAACTCAGCATTCCCGATTATATTAAAATCGACACCAAACATGACATGCAAAAAAATATTTTTTTCTACGATAAGGGTACCAACTACCACCCCATTGGGAATAAAAAATGGTTATGTCACAGATCAGGGGGTAATATGGAGGATTGTATTTGTTATAAAATTTTGACTCTAACGATACCCCACATGACATATTTTACTCATTTAATGTGTCAACCCCATCCACAGGGTTGGTTAGGGGTGGGGGTGCAAACCAACTTTTGCACTCAAAAGTTGCGCCGGTCTGAATAAAAGATAATGGTGAAATTAAATTTGTTTAATCTCTTCCCATTTATTTTATACAGATTTTTATATGCTAAAACTTAAAGAGGGTGTACAGGGGGTGGGTCCTACCACCCCAATCTCATAAAGTTTTCGGGAGACGGCCAAGCCAGATCGATTGATACCAAATTTGTAAAAAAAATTTTTTGAAAATTTCCGCGACTGCCCGATTCTTAAAAAAAAACGAAAGTTAAGATACCTCATTCTTTAAGATATATACACAGTAGAAAGCCTTAATAAGACCTTCAGACTCACTGTAAGCATTGTCCTGAACGAACTTGTATTTTTATTTATTTCTCTGAAACCAGGCAAGATTGATGATTACCACATATTTTATACTTCGTGAGGCGTCTGTCCTTGAGGAGCCCGAAAATATTTGTTCAGCGATTTTTCTCAAATCGGCCGCTTTTGCGTTCGGCAAGCTCCGAAATATGCCGATTGCCCGCGATCTTGTTAATTTGCTACCACATTTTTTTTTAACTGTGGGGGTTAGAAATTTGTTTTAGAACAAGAGGGTAAGCTTGTCCGACCAAAATGTGTCTGCTATTGTCGAGTCCGACAACTGACATTTTGGTATGTTTGGGTTGTCGGACTAGACAATAGCAGACAAATTTTTGTCGGACAAGGTTACCCTCGTGTACTAAATCAAATTTACAACCCACATAGTCAAAAAAAAAACAAAAATTTACAAGATCCCGAGCAATCAGCATTTTTCGGAGCTTGTCGAACGCAAAAGCGGCCGATTTGAGAAAAATCGCAGATTATTAGTTTTTGTTTAATTTATTTTTCATTTAAATATATCATTCCAAACTGAAAAGACTTCTTCTTTAATATTGCTCTGCCTATAAGTTATGGTCCTATAGTTAATTAGTATTGGAATAATCATCGAGAATTATCAACGAGTAACGACATTTCGTACATTATTATTCAATTATTTTGTTGAATAATGGCTGAGGCTGAAAACGCTGTAAATCAGAAAATCGTTGTCCCCAATGGTGGATATTCAATGGAAAAGCTGGTTGGTTCTGAGAATTGGTGTACCTGGAGTTTCGGGATGAAAACCCGATTAGAAATGGAAGACCTTTGGGAATGCGTTTTAGGGAATTATGTTGAGATCAATAAGGAGAAACAAGCTCGTTGCAAATTGATTCTTTCCGTCGATAAGCAGTTATACGTCCATATTGAGAATACAGGAATGGCTGAGGAAATTTGAAAATTGAAGAGCCTCTTCCAAGATTCAGGATTAAAGCGTAGAATAGGACTATTACAGAAGCTGTGTTCTGTCCAACTAGTTGAATGTAAATTCGTAGAAGATTACGTTTCCCAAATTGTATCAACTGCGAACAAGTTAGCATTGGTTTTACTGTTGCGGACGAATGGATTGGAAGCCTTCTTCTTAAGGGATTGCCAGATGATTACAAACCAATGGTAATGAGTATTGGGGCTTTGGGAATACCGATATCTGCCCACAACATCAAAATGAAACTTTTACAGGATGTCAAGATGGAATCGTCAAATTAAACTAGTCAAACCAGTAGTGCCTTGTATACATCAAAACCGAAGAAGTTCCATAAACGTTTCAAGCAGAAGAAAGAACAAAACGGAGACAACAATAAGTTAGGAGTTCAGTATCACAATTGCAATGGGATTGGACATATTGCTACTAATTGTTACTCGCCCAGAAGTGTTCAAAATTCTAATGTCAAGAAACAAGGAGGTAAAGCTCTTGTTTCCGCTTTGCAAGCAGACTTCAGCAAACCAGACACATGGTATGTGGACAGTGAAGCTTCAGCTCACATGTCGTATAATGCATCTTTGTTTGAGTCGATTGCGAAGTACGATGGTGAAGTTACAATTGCTGATAACACTTCATTGAAATATGTTGGAAAAGGTGACATAAAGCTGAGTTTGGCTACTGAAGATCAAATAACTGTCAAGGATGTCATCTATGTTCCTGAACTTTCAACTAATCTGCTTTCTGTAAGTCAAGTAACCAAGAAAGGAAATAAGATTGTATTTCAAGGAGAAAGCTGTAAAATCTAGATAATGAAAGACGTACTCGCTACCGTAAGCAAATCTGGAGGTATTTCTCGCTCTGGCGTTTTCATCCCATGGAGGGATTTTGCCGTCTGTGCAATCAGCTTCCAATCGTCTCGTTCCATGACCAGTTGATCCCAGTTTCGACATCCTATATCACGAAGGTTTTAGATGATGTCATCACGCCAGCGTTGTCTAGGTCTTCCTCTTCGACGAACACCAGCTGGTATGTTGTTGGGACGTTTTTTTAATCATTCTATCTAATGGTGCCCTTTCTACATGACCAAACCATCTAATCCGGTTAGATTTAATGAATCCGATTACATCGCAGCCTCCAAGAAGCTGTCTGATTTCATGATTCATTCGGCTTCTATACTGATTTTCAGCAACTTTACATGGACCATAAATTGTTCGTATGACTTTCCTCTCGAATGTTGATAGAATTCTACAATCGGAGGAAGTCAGTGTAATCTGGAGGTATGTACATTCTTATTATGAAACAACAAGAACTGCTGTGTTCTGCTGCTTTCAAAGTCGATGATTCTAAAATTTGGCATAGGCGCTTGTGTCACTTGAACCAGGATAGTATGAACGACATAAGCAACCGACATAAGCTTATGCAAGACCATGGATTTTCAATGTATAGCGTGTGCAGAAGGAAAGCAACATCGTCAAATTTTTCCTTCGAGTAACATTTTTTCGAGAGTTTTGGAGCTCGTCCATTCAGATGTCAGTGGACCTATGGAAGTTCGTTCAATTGCTAGGAGTATCTACTTCTTAACATTCATCGATGAATTTT
Source organism: Diogma glabrata (assembly GCA_963693315.1). Lineage (NCBI taxonomy): Eukaryota > Metazoa > Arthropoda > Insecta > Diptera > Cylindrotomidae > Diogma > Diogma glabrata. The sequence continues at coordinate 318,807,022 of OY856186.1, read as the reverse complement.
CCAGAAAGATTTTTATTTACTTCTTGAAATCTAAAGGCGAAGTTCTGAGATGTTTTAAGGAGTTCAAGGCATTTGCTAAGAATCAAAGCGGACATCGATTGAAAATTCTTCGCTCTGATAATGGGACAGAATTTGTAAACCATAAAATGTCAACTAAGCTCGATCGTTGTGGAATTCTATATCAGAAAACTGTGCTATTTACCCCAGAGAAAAATAGATTAGCAGAGCACGGTAACCGAACAATAGTTGAGAATGAAACGTGGACTTTTGTATGTTTACCTGATGGGAAGGTAACTATCAAGACCAAATGGATCTTTAAAAAGAAATGTGAAGCAAACAACCAGGTTCGTTATAAGGCCCGCCTTGCTGCCAAAGACTACAGTCAAGAAAAGGGGATAGACTTCAAGGGGTTCAACTGAAGGTGAATAGATAAATCACATAAGATTCTCAAGTCAGGTGTAAATAGCTGTGTTGTTGGTTTATAATGCGTTTAGACAAACATCGCTCTTAAATGTTGTTTTTGTGATTTATTCTTTACCATTTAAGAGGATCTGACAAACCTTGCTATGTTTTAAATTTAAGTTAAGGCATGTTTAGTGTTTTTGGTAGCAGTAGAATAGCTGTCTAGAGGATGAACCCTGATGGAGATGATGTGTGATCATGTTAAAGTTGATGCAAATGCTTTTTCGAATTATTAGACACAACCAAGCTCAATGTATTTTTATGTATGTATGGAGTTTTTCTGAGTTTGATGTAGTTGAACTTTGAATCAAAAGATTTATGCAGCAGCTGTCTTTATACTTCCCTTTATTAAGTTTTACTAAAGTATACGAATTTTATTTTAAAATGTTTCTTTATGCAATTTACAAAAATGGTGTGATAATGGCATAATTAATCTGAAGTACGTGCGACATTACTTTTACATGCAACTTTTCTTTTCTTCCACCAGGAGAGTAACTGTTTTTTATAACGGTCAACTTACACCGGTAGATAAAATATGTAGAATGCAATATTTTGCGTAAGTAGACTTTCTGCTGTTTATTATTTGTTGGGACTGGAAGTTATCACCCCATGTTCACTATAATAAATTACAAATTAACGTCTCTAAATATCCAAAGATACCATGCCACTATCTTGGGATTAGAATGGAATGTAAATTATGTTTCTTTGAGGAATTTATTAACGTTGACTTTAAACTTTTGAGGATAAATGTTATCAGGGCAAACTAACGAAGGTAATGAATTCTATAGATGCGAAACTGTTAAAGAAGTCGCGTTGGAAGGCTACAATTCTAAACCTAATTATTTGAACCTTAAAAGGATAGGAACAAACAAAAAATTATAAACTGTTGCAAATAAATTTCGACAATTTTTGTCAGCTTCAGCAACCGGTATATCTCCTAAGTTTGATAAATCTGAGGCCTTTGGCTACGTTCAAATGATAATCATTCGATTTAATCATAGGAAGTAAGATAACATATATATATATTTAGTTGTTGGCCAACCTGCCAAAGCATCTTTTATCCAATATTTTCTTTATATTCTTTCGATTCTACATAATCGCAATGAAATGCAGAACCAAATTGTATTCAATCTCAATTTCCCCTATATATTGGGTCTATTTAGTAAAATTCCTATTAAAAGTTTCTGCTATTCTTCTAGTTTTTGCATGAAGTTTTATAACGAGAAAATAAAATTTTATACAAAAAATAGAAGAATAGCAGAAATTTTACCAATACTTCAAAACTAAAATCAACATCATTGTTTCCAAGAAAAAAGATCAAAATATGAAATAAAATTCATCCAAAATAATGACGTAGACAGGGAAAGTTCAGGGAATTGTCTTCCTGCAAAATCATCTCAAATAGTAAGTGATTTTCACCTTGGAAATCGTCTGCCAGGGGTGTTCGAGATCGCTGATTATTAATCTGAGGTCCAAAAGCAAGTGAAAGTGGCTCCAATCCCTCAAAACCATCCCAAGAAGTAGCAGTTATACAAAAAATTAATATTTCGAATCAGGAGTCGTCTCTCGCAATATTCACAAATAAAAACTTTTCAAAACAATAACACAAACACTAATAGTGCTGATGAATGTTCATGAAGGTCTAATGAATCCAGGAAAAAAATTATTTTTAAAATCGGTGCTGTTAAACTACTTTTTTCCGGAAGATACAGTATTTGCCGGCTTATTTTCTAGATTATATAAGTGTTTGATGAAAACTGAAATATGTAGTTAATTGGTTTTAGTTTTCCTTACATTTTAATAAAACGGCCAGAGGACAGATGGACATTTATGTTTGTTTATTTAGACCGTTATGACCTAAAACCTTGAGAAATGGACACTTTTACAAACACTTGTCGAAAAATACATCATCGACCCAATTTTTATTAAATACATTTTATTTTCTCAACGAACAATGGAACAACTAAGTAGCGATTTTGAAAAGGTCGTAAATAGATTTGTAAAACAGTACGTTTTATAATTCGATTACGTCATGTTGGTAAAAATGTTCTAAAAATCTAAAGAAATATCCCTAGCTTCGAAGACGTACCTTCACACCCGAAGTTTTTTGAGTAAAAAGTGCGTGTTGGTAACCCTAGACGTAGATTTCATAATTTCTGTAGCTTTTTTTGTAAAGAATGGATTCACCTATTATATTTGAGAAATTAAAAATAAATGTAGATAAGGAATTCCTTTTCTTTTGCATAAGGAGAAGTTAGTTTTAAGTAGACTGCGATGTTGTAAAGTAATTAGTTTTAAATTAGACTGCGATAGCTTAAACAGTTTAAGTGGAGTGGGATTGGAAATTAATTGTGAATAAAGTTTTAAGTGTTATTTAGTAGATATATTTTTTGTATTATTTTCGACGCTGTGTTTATTAATTTTTACAACCAACCGTTAGAGTTTCTAAGGCTATTGGAAGAATATTCTAGCTAGGAATATTGCTTTCTGTATTGTTTTCCTGTTTTTGTGAAATAGTAAAGGTGTTGAAGACTTAATAAAACCTGGTGTTTTTGCTTACTAATTTGTGATCGAATGACGAATCCAGGAGATTTGGGAAATACGTTTATCGAATTGATAGTAAGGCCAATTTGAAGTGGGGATGAAAAACGTGACAACATCTTTATTGTTAAGTATCGTTACAAATTACAATGTAGATTTTATGATCATAATCATGATCACTTCAAACAAAAGAGCAACCATCTGACTGAACGTTAGTTTAAATTTTAAAAAACTAATACAATTAGTAGTGGTATAGTAACTATTGTATTAAATTCCTAGATTCTAGGCCCATTCAACTAAAAACAATTCGACTAATACTCAATTCTACTAAGACAATTCAACTAACTACAATTTGACTAAAACTCAATTCGACTAGAGCAATTTAACTAAAGCAATTCAACGTTTGTAGAAGAATCTACTTGGGTAGCGGCAATTCAACGTTTGCGGCAAACGTTGAATTGCCGCTACCCAAGTAGATTCTTCTACAAACGTTGAATTTATTTAACCTATAATCATTGTAAAAAATATAATCAAATAAAATATTATAGGTTTATTTAATATAAAGAACATAAAAAGTAACACGTCAATATGAAAATGAAGGAAAAGACATAAATTTTAAATTTTAATTTACAAAATCAATTTTAGTTACAATTGCAATTTGTTTCATATATTCGAAAGGAGCCGTTTTATCAAACTTTGCTACTAAACGAGATAAATATTCAGATGCATTTTTATATTTTTTTCTTTGAGGCACCCCGGTTTCTTTTTGGCTTAAAAGTTGTTCCTTTTGGAACTCCATTTCACCCTGTTTTTTCTTAAACCCTTCGATTAGTTGCTGGAGGTTGTTATATATCTGGATTACTATAATTTTGTTTAGTGCATTATTGAAGCCCTCTGAAATATTGTTTGTTTAATGTCCTTTGGTTCGAGCCTCTTAGTAAAAATTCCACAATTCTCTTTCAAATCGTGCATCTCTACGTACCCCATCAGGTCAAAGAGTTCCAAAATAATTTGTTTCAAACGTTGAATTGCTTTAGTTAAATTGCTCTAGTCGAATTGAGTTTTAGTCAAATTGTAGTTAGTTGAATTGTTTCAGTAGAATTGATTTTTAGACGAATTGTTTTTAGTTGAATTACTTTAGTTAAATGGGCCGGTAACGAAATTCCTAGTTTGTGATTGTTTTTTCCATAGTTTAATCTTTCGGGACTGAAAACATTGCATTTAATTTAATTTTTTGTTTTTATTTTGCAATCAATTTGTATAAAACTTTATAAAGAAAGTAAAATTAATAGTTTTTGTTATTCATCTACGATTTCTTCCATTTTTTTAATTTCATTTTGTGAATATTTTTCCAAGAATTTTAAATTCTCGGCGGAAATGGAATGGCCTAATTTCAGTAAATCATTTAAAATTTTTGTTTTAGTTGCTTCCATTATATCTAGACTTATACGTTTCATTTTAAAATCTTGTTCTAGTTCAATCAAACGGTTTTCTAAGATTGTAACGTCGTGTTCTCCAAATAGTTTTATCATTTCGATAGTATTGAATGATTTTGATATGGCTGTACGTATTGTCTGAAAGGAAAAATGCAGTTAGCAAAAACGCTAATAGATTGTTTTTTATCTCTTAAAGTTTTCATTTAAGAAATATTTGTTTCTTAGAAACTTACGATTTTCATCAGAGAAATTTTATTATTTAAGGAAACATCTCCTTTTATCATCCTATCTAAAGTTTCACTGAAATCTTTTATTTGATCTGCTGTTTCCTCTTTCGTTTGAAGTAATTCCTCCTCTGTTAGATCATCCCTAAAAAAAATATTATTGTCGGTAACCCCGCGGTAGTAGAATGTTAAATATATATTAAATAAAAAAAGGCATTACTTAAATTCATCCAAATCTTTTAACTGTTGCACCAATCTTTCAAGCTGCGTTTCAAGATTTTCAATCAATTTATCATTAGCTGATACGCCGGATTGCATTTTACTAATTTCCTGATTCAAGTCTCTGAAAAATTAGGGTTTGTTTTTATTTGGATTGTTTGACGTTATGTTTTGGTTGCAACCAGTATCTTGAACGTAAGAAAAACAAAATTAATTTTTTTTATACTAAGTTTACACCAGGATCTAATAGGTAGATACTATACTTATTAGGTCGACTATGGTCGATGTAAACAGTTATCAAAAAATTACGTACCAAATATTTGGTAGGACGATTTGCTACGTATCAAATTAGGTACGTAGCAAATAGGTTTTATTTTTACGGTGTGAACACTAAAATTAGGTATGACATTTAAAATAAATCAACTTATTTTATAAATATATATTTATGTTTGATGTGATTTTTTTGCTGAAATTAAAAGTAAAATAAATTTTGGCATTAATATAATGGCTGGATTATTGGCAACTGCATTTTTGTTTTGTTTCAGCAAATTTTTGTAACAATTTGCTATTTACTTTTTAATTTACTTTTATTTTCTCTATTCTATCATGAAGTATTGGCCTATGTCATATTTTGTCAGTGATATGATTTTTTGTTTGGTTATCCATTCTTTAACAAAAAATATAAAAAAACAAAAAAAAAAGATTTACGTCCATCAACACCTTTGAACGTATGTTGTTGTGGGACCTTGGTCTTAAAAGGTTTTTATGTGTTATTGTGACACATATTGTAATTCCTACTACACAACACATTTTATTAAAAAAAAAAAAAAAAAAAAATGTTTTCAGTTTTTTAGAAAAAATATATATGGAAATTATTTTTTCCTAACCAAAAAATTAACAATGAAAAGGACCCGCTAAAAAACCTAATTAATAAGAGTTTACATCACCGTATCAAATTTAAAAAGTATAATGGTGAAAATGGCTAGCAAATTTGATACGTAGCAAATTAGATACTGGTGTAAACTTAGTATAAATTTCTATTTATTTGATGTTGGTTGTAATAAATTTATATATGCATGGATTTATTTTTACTAACAAATTTCAGGCATTTATTTTATAAGACTGCCTTATTTACACAAAAAACAATGTAAATATATAAAGTTCTCTAATCTAACCAATGGAAACGAGAACCATGTTTCGCTGGTGGTTTTGGATAGTCGTCCGGTAAGTATGGTGTAGCATCTTCATATACAGTTTTTGGTCTAGGAACCAATGCTGGTCGATTCGTGTGATGAACCTTTGCACGACAGAAATAACCATATTCTGGTCGTTCGATTCCTATATTATCTAGAACACATTTGTCATAGACTCCTTGAGTTTTACGGCAACTAAAATTGCAAAGCAAAATTGTTACTTTCCTGAAAACGGATCGTAAAATTTTTAACTAACTGTTTAAAATTTAAATCACCACTACTCTTATCGAGGCAATTCGCATATTGAAAAAATTCATCAGCACAAGATTTTTTAACTTTGCGAAAAAATTCCAATGCACAGTTTGTAACATCTTTTCCCGGTTGAATGCATTTTCTCGGGTCTTTTAATTCATCCATGCACAGCATGTATTCCTAAACACAAAAATATTCATTTATTCAATTCTATTATTTAAAAAATTGAGGTTAGATTTTGGATCATTATATAACAACAAACTGAACTTTAAATTAAGCGAAAACCATGTTTTCTTAAGAAACAGTTTATTCTAAATATTTACATTATTTTGATTTTCACAATATTTTCCATAATGGAAAGCGCCAGCCCGAAGTGCAGGACCTGATAAATTTATTTCCTGTACAGTTAATTCTTCCTCTGTTGGAATTTTTATATCATTAGTGACAACCATATTTTCTTGTAATATGAAATATCACGAATAATAATAAAAAAACCTTAACAAATAGAAATTTATTTTATTAGTTTAAAATGAATTTTAAATTTTTTTTTGCAGTTTTTGCATTAAATGAAAATGTCAAAATATCTAATCAATGTCAAAATAAAAGTTTGGTGATTATAATTTGGCGCTAGTCGTTTGAAAAAATAATGAAATAAATTGCTATGTAGGGGGAATTAAAATTTTCAGTTGTTGGGTTTGTTTTTTAAGCTTTTAAGTTTGTTTGTGGTTCTAAAATAGGCTGTAACGATGATATATTTCCATGTTATGACTACCTTGAGTTGGATAAAATCAAATCAATTAATTATGTATGCAACTATAGAGAAGTGAAAATTTAAACAATTTTGAATATAAATGAAATTATGCGCTGTAATCATATAAGAGAATCGCGGTCTACAGAACAAAAACCCGCAAAATATAAAATTATTTATCGATTAACGAAACGAAACTATATTTGATCACAAAATTAGATGTAAATGGTTTTTAAACGTATCAAAAATGATTTCGGTCAAAGAAAAAACAATTATCACTGACCGGAAGGTAAAAAATTGTAGGAATTATAATCTGATTTAATTTAACTAAAATTAAATGTATATGGTGTTTATTTGTGAAATTTACCTATTTAACGATATTTTATGTCATACAGGTACACTATTATTGGGTTTTAATTCGTTTTACCATTAAAAAAAATAATTTTTATACTATTCGACGCATACACAATGTTATTTCAAATCAAAATTACAGCTATATTGAAAATTTAAGCAAAGTTTTTATGACATGACACTACTAAACTTTCTAGTTTATAATTGAACTCCTCGAAGTACGGTGGTAAAGCAAATTGTTTTTGGTGAATTAAAAGTTTTGTTGTTTCTGTTTTTAAATTACATTAAAAAATTAAATAGTTTTTGTCATCAAAAGAATTATAGAACTGCTGATTTTTGTATACAAAAACTTAAAACTTTGTTTCATTTGTTTTTTTTATTATTAAAAAAACAAAACATTAATTAAGATAAAAAGTTCAGTGCGCAATTTAATTAAAAAGTAGTAGATTTCATCAAGATAACTTCTGTAGCAACTTTTCTTGATTTAATTCATATAGGAATATATAATCTATCTATTTATAACAATAAAAACGGATTTTATTTGTAATCATATACGTATTTAGTAAGTACGAAATTGTAGAATATTTCTTTTGTTATTATTTACAAATAAGATAATTTTTATATTAAATATATGTCTATAATTCTTTATATCAAGGTGGCAATTTACACTTCTCACATTTGAGTATTTTCTGTAGAATAGAAAAAAGATATCAAAAGCAAAAGATGTTGGTTTATTATTTTAATGTGGGAGTTCAACAAAAAGCTTATTATTTGTAATTTAATGAATTAAATGCATTGTTGCCATCTAAAATTAAACAATAGATTCTGCAAATTTAATTAAAATGTGTAACCGTGTTAAGGTGAATTACTGTGTTTTCTAGTATGCGTGATAGAATTAGATGTTTATAGATTTTATCTTATATAAAACAACAAAAAGTTACTGGTTTCTGCAACAAATCTTGTGTTATATATTGGTTAATATAATTAAGAATAAAAACTTTGTTTTTATTTTAGTATTAACCAAGAAACTCGACAACAAAAATAAAATTAACTTGTGATCTCATCACAGTGGTTTGGTAATATGAAAAAGTTCAATGAACGAAATTGCAAGATTGTTTTGATTCTTTATTGGAACTGCTTTTCAACTTTTTCTCTAATCTTTGGCGATTATCAAATTATTACGGTTTTATCTAGATTTTTTGTTGAAGTTGTACAAATTGGTTTAACGATACTATTGAGATTAAATTTATTTAAATTAGGGGTTGGGATTACAATAAAAAACGAAAACTGGTTTTAAAGTGGAAAAACGAAACACATGTTTTGGAATGATGGACAGGTTTTGCAGTCCAAATTCAACATTTAGCAAATCAAATTCAACTTTTGCAAATCAAATTCAACTTTTTGCAAATCAAATTCAATATTTTGCAAATCAAATTCAACTTTTTGCAAATCAAATTCAATATTTTGCAAATCAAATTCAACTTTTTGCAAATCAAATTCAATTTTTTGATATTCAATTTGATTTTTGCAAAATGTCAACATTTGATTGCAAAATGTTGAATTTGTACTGCAAAGCCTGTAGAAAAACATGGAAAGCGTTATTAACATAATTTAAGGAGACGGGGAAAACCCTAGCTTCCGTTCTATTAATAAATTACGTTTTTATAAATATTACAATGGGGTTAGGGTTCTAAATGTTATAAATTTGTATTAATTTTTTTGTTAGAAAATGTGTATTTGTAAATACGCAAGCAATGCATATGTCAGCATTATCTGGTTTTAAAATTAAAATTCACTAGACTGAAATTTAAACAGATCTTTGAATTGATTAGAAGTAGGCGTTTGAGTTGATTGGATGAGGAGTTTTCCATGAATGAAGTGAAAAAATTATTGAGAGAACTTAAAGCATGATTTCAAATTGCGAAATACAAAAAATTGGAAAAATTGGAACATAAGAGGATTATTTTCTAATAGATTAATTCTAATCTCTTTGGTTGTTTATAATAGTAACGAATCTGTAGGGTAATATGGACATATTTGTACGAGTAATAAAAACTAAACTTTTCCTGGATACGCAGACAAATTTTTCACATTTCACAAATCCCAAATAAATAAATTTGATCAGTGTTTAAGTGTTTAACTCTGAAACTATAAAAACATCTTTAATAATTTGGTTCGAACATGGCACTGATGAGCAAGGTTCGAATCCATCCGAACAAGGAAAGGAGACATAGAGTTTTTAATAAGGACGGTATAAGTAGTTTAATGACAGTAGAGAAATTCAAGTAAATAAATAAATGATGATGAAGTTTCAACTTCGAAATAGTCATCGCCTCGATTGGTAATTCATACCATGTCTGTGAATCTATTCGATCATGGCACTGCTGGGGAAGGTTCGAATCCATCCGCAACAAGCAAACGTGAAATTGCGTTTTCTCTAAGAGAATTCCAACCGTACTTTCGAATTGAAAAAATCCAAATTAATACCATATAGTCACACTTACGAACTCGGAATAATAAAAGTTTTAAAAATTGATACTGTAATTGATGATTAAGTTTCGATAGTCGAATAATAATCGCCGCGGTGGCGTAATTGATATGCATGTTTGTCTTTACAGGATTAGAATCACGGCACTGATATAGAAGGTTCGAATTTCCTTAGTAACTTGAGTTTAATTGCTCACAACAATCTCTTATTATTTTCATTATTTCATTATATCGGCAGATTATGATTATTATTCATTATATTTTTGAGTATCAGTCTATTCATTATTATGGCTGATCAACATGTTTGGTTAGCAAATAGCACATGGCATATATTTAGCAATAGTGAAAGTATTCTCTAAACAATCTGTACATGAAAACGCACACCGTGGAACCAGAAACTTGTGACGATAAAATGTGGATAGGGACGATCAAATTTCGGATGGCAGAATTTTAATTGGAAAAAGGTACCAAAAACTTGATATAGTGCTCGGCAGTTAAGATAAGGCAAATTCTGGGAATACTTGGTGAGAAAAATGGTAAAAATATTCAAAAGATCTGCTATCAAAAATGATGTTGCCTTACAAAAATATATTAAGGAAAAATTTGAAAAAAAATTTGTATTGATCAATAAACTAGGTAGAATACATATATTAAAACGTGTGTTTTAATCAAAATGCTGAGTATAGAAGACTTTAATTGATGTAAAGAATTACTTATTTAGTTCAGATGTGAGGTAAATAGCGACAAGAAGAAAAAAATATTTTTAGATATCGAACTGATGTCAAAAAGGACTAGTAAAAATTATATATCATAAAACCCCGTAAAGAAGTCTGAAAAAGATTTGCAAACCATTATTGGGGAGCCAATTTGTTTCTCATAAGTAAATTATTTTTAGGCAGAAAAACTCAAAGAAAAATATTAAACTATCGTGAGAAGTCAGAAAGGTAATTTTCTTCAACATTATCAGATCAATCTATAGTCCATACTTTATACTTAATTCGAGTATTCTAAAATAATAATAAAAATAAGCCATAATGAATTTCTTATGAAATATTTTTCTGAATTTTTTTGTTTTTTGATTAATGTAAGAAGATTGTTATGAAAACCGTAAAATAAAATCAAGCGATTGAAGCCATTAAAAAATCTTGATCTTGATGATGAACTATACGCATGGTTTTTACTACGACGGGAGGCAAATTAATTGGTTTCAAACGAGATGCTCAACGTAAAAGCACTAGATTTAAATAGGCTGAACGGAAAACTATGAAGAAAAGAGTCACCAATATACCTTGTGTAAATGCAACAGAGGCGTATTAACTCGATTTGATGATGATTGGAAAATCAAAAAAATCCTCGGTGTTTTAAATATTTAAATTTACCACTGTATGTATTACAAGTCATTAAAACATGCTTGGCAATCCATGCAGTTTCTTGACACTTGGCAGTTAAGGGTTTACCAGTAAAAGCAATTTTATTGGTCGATAATGCCACCTGTCATTGGTCAACAAACATTTTTTCCGATGATGAAAACTCACCCAACACCCACCCAACAATACACCCTTGTTGCAACCACTTAATCAAAATGTCATAAAATCCCTTAAGCCGCTGTATCGCAAGCACTTTCTGTCAACACTCGCGGCGTTATGTGAAAACTTCAATAACGACATGGTCTCAGTCAGCTCTTAAAAATATTAAGAGTTTCTTTTGACTAATACTGACTAATAGGAATAATTAGAATCAAATGTATCAGATAATCATAGAATAATAGACAAATATCAGCAGTTGTAAATGTATATTAATTAATTTTAAAAACAAAAATTCTAAAATCCACCAATTGTGAAAATATGATTTTAAAATATTCACCTTTTCGTAAATTAACGTTATTTTTCAAAATATCGAATTGCAAAATTATTTGTATTAGGAATTTGGGTGGGTGTCTCTTTATTTTTATCACACGCACTCCAGTTACTGCTTTTGACATATGGTTTAAGAGCAGGATTACACTATCTGTTCATATCTTGGGGGTGTTGAAACATACTAGATTAGGAGAACTATGGTTAGTCAAAGGTAAGAGGGACTCTCCTAACCTTTAGAAATCTTCCTAGGTGAATACGTGTCTTAATGGTGAAAGAAGAAAAAAATGGTTACGTAGCTTTATGTGTAGACTTTAATCATTGATTGAACGAGACACCGACCTCGGAAACATATTTTCAATGACTCTTTTTTATTACTTTGCTACCTGTTTAGTAGATAGCTTAGTTTAACTAGACGAGGAATAAATATAAGAGGTTCTAATAAATTGAATGGTTGATTTGCAAGAGCTTTACGCTATGAGTTTTTTTTATTAAAATGCATGTTAATCCTTTTGGAATTAACATTTACTTCTTTTGCGTCCTATAATACAGAAATTATACTCTCAACTCTCAAGTTCTCAAACTAATTTTCTTCTTTCTGTGAACAACCAAAAAAGACAAAAGAGAATAGTAATGCGATTTCTGTATTGAAAATGGCAGTAATGAACTCAAATTATCTGATTTTGCTGTTTGGTTTGTAAATATATATTTATTGCAGTTAATGCAACAACGAACCTTTAAGTATACTGGTCTTCTACAAGCCTATTTACAGAGTTAGCAAAAATTTCATCAAATTTTATTGCGCGTTACTTCTTTTTCTCTTTTATGTCATTTACGTAAACTAAAGTAATTTTCTGTTTAACTACCATTATATACGAAGAATATTTTGGTTTTGAGTTTTGTAAGATAAAAGTAAAAACGAAACGATGAATAATCAATTTCTTACCTCGATTATGTATTTAAATATGTACATACAAAACTCCGTCACCCCATTTCAAAATATCGACTGAAAGTAATAATATGGCAGCCTGCCAAATGCAGCCTAAATGTTTAATTTTATTTTAGAGAAAATATCTTAACCTTAGCAACAAATAAATTGAATTTTTTCTGTGTTTATTGGGACATGAAATCGTCGCTTTAATAATGAAATGACGTATACGCAAAAGTATAGTTTCGAGATATTTGAGTTTAAAGTTTGATGTGCGCATGCATTTGCATGGACGTTAATTTATAATTTATTAATTCTTACCCCCAGTCATAAAATAATTCGAAAATGTAAAAACGCCAATTCAAAGATACCCTTATGGGGAATGCAGCGCACCTATTATATAAAAACAACGTATAAATAGCATACGTTGTTTCATTATTAAAGCGACGAAATGGTCCAAAGTTATCATACGGATCAATCATACGGATAGTTGCGTTGATATTTAACTTAACAGCATATGAAATAATTGTTCCACTCGAAATCTATTAGTACATTGGTGTCAATTATATAGGCAAATGAGAAAGGAAAACAAGGTAGCGCATCAATCATACGGATCATTGTTTTACTTTAAATCGTCGATCTTGATTATCAAATACTTGTTGATGTCGTCTTTTCGTCTGTTTTGACACTCCTCAAAAAGTACACCAATTCCAGTCATAAAGAGTGAATGTGACAGAGCTTCACTTCAAATTCATAAACCTTTACATATTATACATACAAAACCAACACTGCCATAAATAGAAATGAAAACAAAAAAAAATGGTCGAATGACGAATAGAGTAAATCGAGGGTAGATAGAGGTAAGAGTTAATTCTCCATTGATATTTCGATCAAAACCGAAAATCGCAAGTTGTTGAAATTATATTTAGACTATGCGGTTTGCCACATAGTGTGTAAAATTATGACGTTAAATTATTCTTTAGAAGCAATCTTTCTAAAAATATCCTTGGAAATAAACATTACATAATCATTTTGCACATCATTAATGCAGCCTTTGTAAGTAACGTGCTACACAAAGAATATTTCTTCTTAGCAATTAAATTATGCAATTTGAAATACATACATCAACTTCATCAAAACAAGTTTATTCTTTTTTTAACTTTATACTCAAGTACGGTGATACCATCTTCATTCAAAAAAAATGAAATTGGTTAGCTAAACTTTAATACAAATAACATGCATAATCTGTTTGAGTCAATATTTGCTGTTGTTTTATTTAAATACATTTGAGGAAATAGATTTAATTTTATTTAAAATATACTGTTTAACAACGAAATGTGGTTTTTTGTCATTCATTGTGATAACACCATCTTTAATTAGATACCATTACTCTTAGATTAATCTGTTTGGGAAATACCAAATTTTTTATTCCTATTTTGACGTTGTTTTTTTAATTGTGTTTATTTTGTATTACGTCAACAGTTCACTTTACTTATCCATAATAGCATAATTTAATTTGTTTGTTGTAACAACCGATTCCTTTTAAACAGAGCAACGAAGGTGTCAAGTATAATGTGCAATAATATGTCAAACACGTCAAATTTAAAAACTGCCGGCACTCAAAACATATGACATCATAATACACCTCGATTAACCGAGTCCAGGTCAGGTCCCACCAAGTGGGTCTTGAGTCTTCCTAGACGGGCGTTGAATCCAAGTTCTTCGAGTTCAAGTTTAGCTTGCTAATCAGTAGACCCTCAACACACTGAATAAAAGCTATATAGTTCGTATTTTGTAGTCAAGATGCAGTTTGAAATTAAGTAATTTTCAGTTTTCATTTAAAATTTAACTATTTTGTGAATAAACTGAAAAATTTATTAAAAAGCAAAAAACATTTTTTTCTACGATAGTATATGAAAAGTGTATTTTCATGTTGGTTCAATCCGCTGTGAAAGTTGCGTTTTTTTTAGTCTAGTAGAAAATCATTTACGCTAAATAACAAATTGTAGTTGCTATGAGATTTTCATGTAATTTTACAAAGTTTTTAAATCAAAGCAACCATGAAAAAATAGAATATTACTTTTTCCTACGCCCGATAGTGAAAGTAGGCTTTTCAAGCTGTTAGTTGATGGTTGAAAGTTTGTATTTGCCGCTTTACGAGCGGCAATGTTTCATTGCCGCTCGCCGAGCTGAAAGTAAACTTATAGATACAGTAAAAAGTATGAATGTTATTAAACGTTATGAATAATATTAAACGTTATTCGACAGTTTTGACAATTTTCAATTTTAATTCCTGAATCTATTTTGTTACTAGCTAACTTACTTGTAACGCTATGGTTAATACTCACAATATCCGGTTGTTGCTTTTTTCCAAGAACTTTGTGAGATAATGAAGCTTTATTTTGTAGTGATTCTTCAATATATCCCTCTGCTACTGCAGTAAGCTTCCAACCGCCATGACGTTTTAGACAAGTTATGTCGGCCCCATAATCAGATAGTAAAGTTGCCGAGAATCTACGAAATCAGTGACCAGTGTATAAAGCGGAATCAGGCAAATTTAAATATTTTGCTATACGTTTTGGCATGTTCCCAAATGTGTTCATTCCTACGGTACGATTTGTGCATTTGTCATTTTCGTATTTAAAAAAAAAATCGCCCCGTCGTCGAGTTTAACGGGCGAAGAGCCACATATTTACGGTAAAAGCTTAAATAATCGAGATCTCGCTCTCCACCGTTTGACACAATAAATGTACACGGTTTTTGTATTGGGGATTTTCACTATTAGGATAGTTCCATTGTCTTCTACACTCAAAAAAAAATTAATGAAAATTGTTTATGACGCTGTTTATTAAATTTTATAACCAAATTATTTATGAAATCTATAAATTTTACACAAATAATACGAAATATTTATAACTTCTGTTTATCGTTTGATAACCCGTTAATGTATACTACAAACCAGCGTTTATTAAAATATAAGGGCCATTTTCACCAAACGCTTACATTTCAGATTAAAAATTTAAAAAAAAAAAAATTAACATTTCATTTAAAAATAATTACAGGTGCTAAGAGCAAGGTTGGGACTATATAGAGAAGTAGATAGTTGAGCACTTTTTTGTATAATTTGGCATGTAGATGCTGTCGCAACTTGGGCTACATAGCAAATTGTCAAGTCCGTTACCATACAAAAATCGTAAAAATTCTCACATTAAAAAAAATTTTAATTTTCAAAATCAACTTGCTTTAAGGTGACTTATATTCCCAAAGTTGAAAACAGGCAGCCGATCAGTTTTGCTTTTTTTAAATTAAAATTGGAGGCAAAAATTACCCTAGAAGTTTAAAATATTAAATTATTTTGAAGAAATTTTCTAAATAAAGCAAGTATATATTTATTTAAAGTATTTACTTTCATTTGGATTATATTTGTCTTTCTTGGTTGAAAGAGAATTGGCAATTTAAAAGATAAAAAAAAGTTAATTAACATATGAATACCCTTGAAAACTATGCAGTAACGGATTTGACATTTGGCAACGGATTTGACTAAAACCTTTACCAAATGTCAAAATCGTTACTAATGTACTTCAATAATATTTTTCAAGTCAATACTTACATGCTGTTATACCGATTTTCGAAAAAAAAACTGCGAGCTATTTTGAGTTTTCCTTATTTCAACCGCGTTTATGTATTTTTTCCTTTTTTTTGTGCCGTATCGTCAAAAATATTTTACAAGCTCAGTCGTTCTCAAACATCAGTTAAGAATTCTTTTAAAATAGTAAAATGTAAAGTTAAATTTATTTGAATGGCGTCTCAAGAATTTTCTAGAGTAAAATAATCCAATTTCATTTTGTTTTATTTGTGGAATTTGCATAATACATTCTGCTAAAAAAATCACTTCATATATAAGAATTGCATACCTTCATTACTTTGGCATAAAATTGAATGAAGATAAACACCCTGGATGCCGAAAAATAGTTTTGTCAACTGCAACTTAACACATTTAAGATGGTACAATAGAGAAAATGTTCATTTAACGTTGTAACGTTGTGTAACCACCAGCTTTTGACCATAACTTGCAATTTTAACTCCAAAATCTGTATAACGACTATATATAAATCAATTATGTTGCAGAATTTAAATTATTCTAAGTAAACATTTTTTTCCCCAAATTTTTAGTTCTGACTTTTTTTGGGAAGACTTGAATAACTTGGTGCATCCTGCACAAAAATTCGTGTTTTTTAACTTAAAAGAAAGAATATTGACTATTAACTACAGGCTTCAAGAAATTAAAATTATTTGCAATCATTGTTTGTTCACAGTTTTTGGCGTTGAATATGGAAAATTTTAAAAAAACATAAATTTTTGATTTTTTTTCAACTTTTTTCGAGTGTAACTTCCAGAATCCTTGACGGATTTTTACAAAAAATAGCTCAAAATATTTGTTAGTATTTTTACTATGCATTTGTATCATTAGTATATTAAATTTGTTTGTTTTGTAAAATATGCGATCCAAAAACCGGAATAACCTTTTTGTTCAAAGAAAAAATTGGTTTTCCGCGAATATCTAAAAAACAAGAACTAACCTAAAAAAATTAATATGATTTCCGTGTTCAGCAGATCAAAATCTATAAGAAAAGTTGGGTTTTATTTAGGGAGATTTTTCTTGTAAACTAGTGATAATTTATTTGTCAGTTTCTTATATTCTGTCAATTCCGTTACCAACCACATGGTAACGGACTTGACATTAACACTAAAACACTAAAAAAAAGCCAGATCTGCAAAAAATAATTATTAGCGAAAAATAGAATCACCTTTAAAACCTATCCAATAAATAATATCAAACTGAAAAAGTATAAAAAATACTACGTTAGTGTTAAAAATAATGGTAACAGACTTGACAAAGAATAAAAATACCAGCCTTGAAGAAATCCTATTCTTAACACTACTGCAATTCTTCTGGACCGAAGAATCCAAAATGGCTAAAAAAGATGCTTGACTAGTTTAGCAATAATTCTGTATATGTGCTGTCTTCTGGTGATAAAAATTTGAACTATTTATTGTCAAATTAATTACATGGTAACGGACTTGACAAAAAGTGGGAGACATTCTTTTTTTACTAATATCATAAAATACAAAATCATTTAATTAATTTTTTATTAAAAATGTTCAATATATATAGATTATATTTAAAATAAACAAAACTGTTTATTTTAAAAAGCTGAATTATTTAACAAAAACAAGAGTCAAATTTCATAAAACTTGAAGGGGACAAGCATTTTTCCAAACTTTTACATTTAAAATGTTTTATTTCTTAAAACATTTTAATATTTTTTTTATTTTTTTAGGCTACAAATATTGAACACAGTCTCCTCTATGTAAAACACTGCTTTAATTTTATTTTAAAGATACTTTATGTTAAATATTTCTATTTTTACCTCTGGGACAGCAAATGTAAGCAAATTTTGAAAATGACCCATAATCGTATATTTTTTGTAAGTTTATTTTATAAAATTATTTCTGAAAGCATAAACAGGATTAGAAAATTTTCAAACAAAATTTATAAATCAATTCGTGAATATTATAAATATATAGTTATCAATTGATAACTTTGTTTATCACTTCATAAACTCCTATTTAATTATAATATTTGGTGAAACTGTTTTCTTTTCTAATTTTTTGAGAAACTTTTTTCTGTTTACAACCGTGAATAGAAAACTAACAAAAAATTTTTTAATTTTTTGTGTTTAATTTTTGTTTTTATTTTCGAATTTTCGAAGCTTTTGTGCTTCATCCTCAAGAATTTGTTTCTTATTTTTTCAAATTACAAATGGACCACTGTCATTTTTTAAAAAAAGAGAAACATAACTATGTACTTTAACATTAAACAATTAAAACAAATTTGTTTTAATTTGTATTTGTTTTAATTGTTTAATGTTAAAGTACATAGTTATGATGTTTCTCTTTTTTTAAAGTTTGACTGTGGTACATTTGTAATTTGAAAAAATAAGAAACAAATTCTTGAGGATGAAGCACAAAAGCTTCGAAAATTCGAAAATAAAAAATAAAAAATAAAAATAAAAATTAAAAACAAAAAATTTTTTGTTAGTTTTCTATTCACGGTTGTAAACAGAATAGTAGATTCTTGTATGAGCTTAGAATGAAGGCAATTCTTCACGAGGATGAAGTTTCCCGAAACGAGCGTAGCGAGTGGAGGGAATCATCCGAGTGAAGAATTGCCATCATCCTAAGCGAATACAAGATGCTATTTTATCCACGACTGTAAAATATTTCGTTTAATTTCCAGTTTTCATGCAAAAATTTGTATCGCCATATTGAAATAAAAACATCAAAGATAGCGAAAAACAAAACAAGTTTGTTGTTTAATTTGTTAGGGGAATATTTAATAAACTATAGAGCTGTTAAAGAATTTTAATCAAATTCACTAGTTGTGGAATGAATACAATTACAATGGAAGACATACGCTTGGAAAGCATATATTCTTTAGTAGTCGTGGATAACAAAGTTTCTCAAACTCCTATTTATAAGATTAATAAATGACGTTTATTAGCTCCAACTCATTAACAAATTCGAAGATTTAATTAAATTTTTAATAGTTTTAAAAATTTTTTTCAGTGTATGTTCTCTGTTGTCATTTTAGTTAGTACATCCCGACGACAAGCTCCAAAAATACCAAACACTAAAGCAACCTAAAATTTTCAGAATAATTTATATTTTATCTTATTTATAAGTATATTACCTTCAACATCAAGTAAGATTTATTAGGAGCATCTAACAGAAACCTATTAATTTCTTCTCTTTTGAGGATCTTTAATTTTTTGGGTTTATAACCTTTTGATAGTTTTTTTAGAAAGGAAATCAATCGGTTAAATTTTGTAATATCAATATTGTTTGGTGGATATAGTGGTGTTGAGCATCGAATATATAGACCACGCCGTTGATGATTTCTTGGTCTTGACGATATATAAGTAAGCATGACATTTTCTGAATAAGATGATCCAACTTTATTCATTTTGCACCATTTAACGAACAAGTCATATTCTCTTTCATAACTTTTTTTTGATTTTTCTGGTAATAAATTTAAAATTACACTCTCCGCGGCTTCTACGATGTTAGTCCAGTCATTTTAGCATAAAAAAATGGGTCAACCTCGGAATGAGAGATAATAAGCTGAATTTTCGTATATACCTTCATTTTGGCGTTATAAAAGTTGCCTCAAAAATCTCGTGTCTGCGTCGTAAGTTATTCAAGGTCAAAGGTAACAAAAAACAGTTTTTAGTGATTATCTCGGTTTCTATTGCTCCAATTATGTTAACATCTACAACAGAAATTGTAGAGCATAAAATTTGTGACCAATTTTATTAGAAACATTTTTTATGCGCTCAACCATTTTTGCGATAGAAGGCGGTGAGCAGACAGCGCTCAGTCATACGTGCTGTAATGCAAAGTCAACCGTGAATATCTGTGAATATTACCTTGAAATTTTAATAATTGTCGATTATTCTCGTTGCCGATCTCGGCAACGACGGACGCAAAATTTTGAAAATTACGGCTAAATTTGTGTTTTATCTGTGAGAAACCACTTGCAGAAGGTGCTTTTGATAATGTAATGCGTGGCTTGAAAACTTAAAAAACAGCAAGTATCGATTGAAATGATGGTGACATAGACTTCTTAAATATTTTAACTTCTGTGAATGTGCATGTTGTGTGTCGAAAAGTGTACATCAGTAAAAAATTCATAGCGGCATCGAAACGACGCTTAGTAGGAGATCAACCTTAATCATCACCCAGTGTACCTCGTAAAAAGAGGAATGAAGTGTTTGATTTAAAAAAACTGTGTTTATTTTGCGGCCAAACAGCTGATGCAGCAGCAGAGTCAAGAGAAAAAGAAAACTACTTCACCGCCCTCTATCGCAAAAAGGCTGAGCGCATGAGAAAATAAAATTTCCTCAATGGATCAACTAAAATTTATAGCAAATTTTATGCTCATTTTCTATTATAGATGTTAACGTCATTGGAGCAATGGAAACCGAGATAATCGTGAAAAACTGTTTTTTTTACCTTTGACCTTGAATAACTTACGACGCAGACACGAGATTTTATGAGACTTTTGAGGCAACTTTTATAACGCCAAAATGAAGGTATATACGAAAATTCAGCTTATTATCTCGCATTCCGAGGTTGATCGCTAAAATGACTGGGCTATGTGTGGCGGAATGGAATCTATTTCATTTTCATAACTGCTATCCATAGTTTTAATAAATTTTATTATATTGCAAATTTACGTGTTTATTATTTATACAATATTTATTGATAAAACAAAATGGAACGCAAAATTTCCTTAGAAACCATGTAGCAAGGCTAATATGATAGAAATAAAAATAATTCTTTACAGAGATTGAATGTAAATCTTTATCTAGGTTTTGATCAATTTGAATCGGGCGGAGGAAAAATAGTATGCATGCTTCAAGCGTAAAGTGACTTTTGTGCTTGGTTGGAGGCGATTACATCGCTCTAAATTTCTCCGAGCACAAAAGATTAACCTTCCGCTTTAAATATGCAATATACTATTGAATGTTATGTTGTCGTTTTCTAATTTAATGATTTATAATAAATGTCGTTTATATTTACTATCGTAGGAAAAATAGCATTTACTACGCGATATTTAAAACGTTTTTCATCTCGCGCAGTAAATGCTTTTTTACTTGTTGCTACGAAAAAACAGTGTTTTCATCTCTTGTAGCAAAATTTACTATATTTATTAGCTTTCAGATATTTTAATCTATATAATTATTTATTGCATATATATTTTTATTAAATATTTGAAGCAAACAATTAAAATTAGTTAGCATCAAGTTGAATTACATATGATGGGTTTGGGTAACGTGTTTAATTTCAAAATTAAAATTATATATATCCAATTTTAAACAAAAGATTTCAATGCGTTCAATTTATGCAAAGCGAAAAACTCTATTCTTTATAGCTCTTAGAATAAAGAAATCAGTGTAATATGTAAAGGTTTGCATTTTATATTATTTTGTTTATAAACTTAAAATAAAGAAAAAAGCAACATAAAATTCAACTTCAATTATTTTCTTTTATTCATCATAATAAAGGTTTAACTTTCGTTTTAACTTACTTTCTAAATTTTTACTTTATTTTATATTTCTTTGATTAGTTTTTTATAAGATTTAGAAAAAAGGTAATAAAATGTAATAGAATACGTGTTTAAGTTCAAAAGGTGTAGCTATAGCTAGTTTGTGTAGTCTATTCATAGTGCTGATTGTGCTCCGGTTCTTACAGAATCGTTAAATTAGCCAACAACACTTAACAGTATTAATAACACAACATACTCCATCGTATTTTCCCTAAATATAGAATAAAATATGTACAAATTAATTGTATTCAACACCAGTTGAAGAGTTTCCATGAGTTTTATCATCACAAAATATTTTTTGTTAAAATCCTGAGACATAAATAAAATGCAGAAACAACAACCATTAAGTTTGCTTCTAAGAATTCAAGATGCAATATATTAATAAGAGATTTATTACGATTTATTTACGATTGATTTGGTTTTCTCAATTATTAAAATTCAGACATCGCGATAGCATGCAATAGCCTGTCATCATCAAGGAATATGCCATCACTAAGATTAAGAGTACTACCGTTGACAATAGAGTTATCAGCACTCCGAAGATATCACTTTGTTCAGTGACATCTCTATTGACTGTGGTATGTGATATCTCACGTTAGTTCATATGCCAATAATAGCAGACGTTGGAGTACGCAGGATTACCCGTAGATCAGAAATAAAAAAATACAAATCAACAAAAACTGATTCCCCCTGATATTCTGCTAGCTTTTAGATATTGGGATCGATTAAAATTTTAAAAAGATTTTTGTTATGAATCCAAATATTAAATAATCTACGATTGTTTCTAAGAGCCAATTTGGTCGGCATCGAAAACAAATATTTTTGGTTTAAGTTTATTATTGAGTTTCATTACTGTTTTTCTGTTGTTGTGAAACAATGAAGTAGTTGTTTGTAGTTGTAACTTAGTTACTATTGCTTAGTATTCATGTTTTTGTGCCGTCGATGCTTTATGTTAAAAGTGATGCCGAGCTTAACATATGTGAATATTCACCACGGTCATTCAAAGCACCACCATAGCTGTTTATTGCAAGCACCTCTGTTCTTAGTTAAACTTTTATATGGTTTTTCATCAGCTCAACCATCGATCGGCCGAGACAACTGTGCCTGAAACATTTATTTGTCATCAGAAAGTAAAATAGTTATATTTCACCTCAGTCAAATTAATTTAGTTGCTCGTTTCCATCCCTAACCTCGTGGAAGTTGATGGTTTACATACAGAGTAACTGTATGTTCTACTATCTAAGAACTATATCTGAAAGTAGTTCAACCTGAAGGGTTAGACCTGATTTGTTTCTCGCATCAGTTTATGAGCTGTATGTGTTAACAGCTGTGCTGACTCTGCTGTTTGTGTTGACAGCACGGTTGTATAATTTGATATTCTCTTTTAGGAGAAGGTCTAAACGGATTGTGCCCGCAATGACCTGAGTCGAGGTTGTAGAAATGGATCTGTAACCTCGGATCATGCGGAGCAACATATTTTTCTGAGCGCTTAGTAACTGCATTATGCTTAACTTTGGTCCGCCCATACCAACCAGCTGAGCAGTACGACAAAATAGATTCCACTACAATCTTATAAATATAGATGCAGTGTATTGTATTTCTATCAAGACCCCACCATTCATGAGATAACCTTGTGAAGCTGTGGAAGAGGGACTTAGATATCGCATATTCGTGTAATATGACTTAATACCCCCAGCCTCTCCTCCAAGTCGCTAAAGTCCCTATCTCCGGCTTTTGGAATTATAATAACCCGACCAATCTTCCACTCTTTTGGAAAGATACCATATCTGAGGCAGATATTGAAAAGTTTTAAGCAAGTAGGAGCTAAAACCTTCCAGGACTGCTGTACAATTACAACTTCTATTAAATCCAGACCAGGAGCTGTACCACGTTTCATGCTCATCACAGCCTTCTCTAGGTCATCGACTGTGAAATCTGAGACATCCTGAGAGACATACGGTAGATATCCTTCTGATCTCAGCATGCTCACGTGAGTCCTCTGTATCGTCTGGAAGCAAGGTGTCAAGCAGCACCTGGCGAGAGGTACTCCATGAGTTCATGTTGTTTCCGTTCGAAGAAACGGTTTCATGCACTCTACGTCGTGCAAGATTTCCTGTCTGATATTTATAAATAAAGCCCCATGGGTCCTTGTTGCCTACTTCCGTAACAAGTTTCATAATGCTTTGCCTTTTAGTTATATGGACCTTTTGCATGTATATGTTTCTTAGGGTCCTGTAAGCAGCCTGCTTTTGCAGCCTCAGATCTAGATCACGTTCTTTCTGGTACTTTCTTCTTACCTGGTTTTCCTCACTTTTGAGATCACTGGTCCACCAGGTTGCCCCATTTGTTTTGTTGCAGTTTGATTTGCGTGGTATGGAATCTTCACAAGCGTTTAGTATGACCTCGGTAAGAGAACCCAATATCGTTTCAATGTCCGCAGAACAGCAAATCTTTTCAGCTTGCCTCTTGACTTGCTTAATATTTAGAACTAGATTTAGAGTAAGGAGTTCCCAGTTGGTAGCCTCGATTTTGAACCCTTTGGTATTAGAATTATTATTACTAGAAAGGCAGGCAGAACGACTATGAGAATCAATTATTTAAAACGAGATAGCACGATGGTCTCTGGAAGTCCAGCCCTCATGTACTTTTCAGTGTTTTATACGCTTTGTCATATTTTACGACACTAAGGTGACGTCTACTGACGACTCACCATGGTGCGCATATGTGCTTAGATTCCCAGATTCGTTCGCCACAAACAAACTCCATCGTAAGATAAAATCTTCAAGTTTGTGACCTTATTCGAAACAGCGATATACGTACCGTGACAGTTGATGTTTTAAGGTCGGTAATTTTGTTCGTTCCCCATTATAGTCGTAACCCTTGGGGTTACAACTCCTTGGGTACAAACTTACAATTTTTAATAATTCCACACTGAGAACCGGCTCGTAGAATATTCTCAAACCCATCATATTTTAACGGATACAACATATTATATCAGGACCATCAAGAAGGTGTCTGATTTCAAAGTACTCAAATAACTTGAATTTCGTGTTAGTTGCCCATACGGTGATCCAAGAAGATAGTACCAATGTACACTACAACATCCCATACAGTTACCCAATCGAGAGATTCCTAGGCCTGGTTAAACTTCAAAGAAAAGTTGATAGACATTTTCCAAAATCATTCTTATCGAGAAAAGTGCATCCTCCTGGTTTCTAAATTCTCTAAAGTTTCGGCAATATGATTTTCATATCTCTCTATACAGTTTCAGCATTCTTTAGCGACGATATCAAAACATTTCTGTTGGTTAAAATTTTTCAATGCCTGGGCTTGGAAAGTGAAACCTTTATATCTTAGCACCTACAAGGATGTGATTACTTCCAATGTCCATTCAGAACGCTCGAACAGAAACGTGGTTACTTTACTAGCATGTGATCAATTTGATTTCGACTGTTGCCACTCGGTGTGACCCAAAATCGATGCGAAAAAGAGTATTGACAATTTTCAAATTATTTGATAGTGCAAACTCAGTCATTATCTCGTCATTATCAATCGATGTAATTTAAATTTAATGAGAATTGAGAATGTATTTTGTAACATAATGCGCATAAAATCAGAAAATTGCAAAATATTAAGATAGCCCACTGATGCTCTATGCCAGTGATATATTTTATTTACTATACCATTTCCATAGGAGATATGTCCATTAAAATCACAAGAACTATAATGCAGTCGCGCATTGGTATTGGCATCATAATCTGATCTAATGGTATGTAGAAAGTGTCCTTCGCGTCTATGATCTCTGCTTCAGTACTATTTAGTAATTCAATCAAAATCGAAAGGAACTGAATTAAAT
Organism: Diogma glabrata; assembly: GCA_963693315.1. Taxonomy (NCBI): domain Eukaryota; kingdom Metazoa; phylum Arthropoda; class Insecta; order Diptera; family Cylindrotomidae; genus Diogma; species Diogma glabrata. The sequence continues at coordinate 318,781,300 of OY856186.1, read as the reverse complement.
ATTTCTACCCAATTGAAAGGGAACGATTCGATTCTACAACAAAATTATCTTTTAGATGACTGTTCCGGACGCCGAACCGTCCTGGTATACATGCTGCTTACCCTTACAACTTTTCCGAGTAAAAAGCTTAAACGCTTTAATTTGGAATCAACTTTATTAATATCAAATAATGATATTAATTTTAACAAAAGGAAGTTCTTTTTCATTTAACCCGTTGACGGTCTAAATCGGAGTCCCTTAGTTTTACCAAAAGTATGCTTAAAGTTGAAGTAATTTATTCTACTTTGGAGGGTAGTGTAGGGGTAGAAATATTTAGGGTCTTTCTTTATAGCCCTATTTGGATCCAAGCAAAATCGATTGTTTAAAATATGGTAGGTTTTGATGTATTACGTACTATTTGACGGATAAAAGTTCATTGATTCAAGTGGTGGTCGATGTTAACTTAAAATATCGTAGTTGTTTGTATTGCAACTTTAAAGTCATACTTAAGAAGAATTGTTGAGATCTACAAAAGGTGTTAGATGCTTTTTAGATTAATGTGCTGGACAATTGCTGTACAATAAGTATAATATTTTATTAGTCTACACTTTCTAGTAAAAAAATCCTAATTTTAACTGTGCTTTTTCTATTTTTGTATGCTTCAAATTTACAACAATTTTGTTATATAAATGCAAATAACTATTTACAAATCGAATAATTAAAATTCCTCTTTATAAAAATTATGTTCATTTATTTGAAACATTATTGCAATAATTTGAGAATTGGTTTCACATACAAGCTATAAAATTTTACATTTAATTTTAATAACAGTAAAATTGGTTTCATTTATGTGTATATAATTGATTAACATTTTCTTATGTTATTTTGTGGCAATTTGGAATAGCTTTAATTTCTCCCAATTTAAATTTCACTAACTCCCTGTGTGACGTCATACTTGCATTCATTGATCGTGATTGCTAGTCAGTGCTATACAAATTTAAATAAAAAACTGCAATGATACTTTTGCAATGTATATTTTCCAAATTATTGAGAAAACTTGTTGGAGTAAAACTCTAAATAAAAATTTTAACGTGGCCTGAGATTGTGCCTTTTATTCGACACCCTACTTGTGTCTCGAGAAAAAATCTATTTTTTAGAGTCTCATAACAGCTGTCTCAAAGAAATGAAACCAATTGTTTTTAATTTGGGTCTTGCTGTGTTGTATGGGTAGCATAGTTTTATACTTATCTCGAATTTCAGATTGATGGGAGTCAATGTTTACGAGATAATCAACGAAGACAGATGGACAGACAGACAAACCGCCGTATAACAAATAGAGTTACGTTTCTTGTTAAAAGGCAGAATCCTAAAAATATATTTAGTTTGGGCAAACAATTTTTACGATTTCAAAATAGATTCTTCGATTTGATTGGTAAAATTCTTTAGGCTGCTCATGTTCCAAATTAAATAATTTTTTTTCTGTGACGTTGATTCTCTACATAGGAGCGTAGGCTTTTCTTATTTTTCCCTCGCCTAGTTTAATTTTAACAATTCAATCAATTTTTTGGTGAGTTTCACTCTCAGTTCAAGTTCCACAGCTATACTACTCGGTCAGTTAACACCCTGGCACAATCACCTTGAAACCTGTCTTACTAGTTTAACATAATTTTCTCATGTTTCTGTAGCATTCCATATGCTACAAAAATAAAAATACAAAATAATTGCTTTTTATCGTGGGAATGGAGGATTTAGCGTTACGGATTGGCAATTTTTTTTTGTTACTTAATTATTTCGTTTTGAATTCTTGAGGAGTTGAGCTAGTTTGGAATATTTGAACAGTTAAGATTGGAGTGGGAATAGTGGAATTGTGTGGAGATGTTGATTTGAATTGAGGATCGGTGTGGTAATAGAATGGTAATAAAATTAAAATTTTTATGAATGAGAGTGAGAAAAGCCAATAAAAGTGTTGTGGAAATTGTTCTCTAAATTAATTATTTTTGTACAAAAAATCCAAGAATAAATCAATAAATAATAAAATAAATATCCACTAAAGAAAATAATCAACTCATGTTATATATAATAGGAAAATTGTTGCAAAATTTTTCAAAATAATGTGTGTTTTTTTTTAAAATGATTCGAATGGAATTTTGTTGATGGAATTAGAGAAAAATTACTTAAAATAACCGTATTATTGTTAGGAAAATGATTATTATTGTACATTAATATGGTTACTAAAAGAAGGCGAAGAAGCATTTCAATTTAAAAGGGAAAACTATAAAAAAGTGAACGCTAACGAAAGGAAAATTCTTTTTCAACATTGGCGAAATTTGTAAATGGAATGGTCTTCGCAACAGGTACAAAAAGAAAAAAAATTGGAAAAGTGTGGCAAATGTGTTTTCTTTGTTTAGATAACCCTAAGTTCAAATGGATATAGTTAAATAGTTAAAATAGGGAGAGGAGTGACCTGACGGTTCTCCCTTCTAGAGATCCTGGGTGAGAAATAATGCACGCATTAGATAGACTTTGTTTATTTTTCTTTTAAATTTTTTTGTGTATGATGATTGCTATGATTCACGACAGCTTGAGCTAGCTAGCGGCGAGTGAAGAAAGTGTTGTGTTCTCGACCAACTGTTAGACTTGCACGGGCTACTAGACATCATACTACAGTGATGACAACAGTATGACAAACTTACATATGTGGTCTAGCTGTGGCTCAGAGAGCCAAATGTCAGCAGTTTCCTTCCATGTGTTCCTTTGGCAGTTCAATGCCAACACCCAAACTTCCTTGGATGCAACAACCGTGGCATGAAAGACAGACGAATACATCCCTGTTATCACACACGGATATTCCCTCCAAGTTCGCCCTAACAGGCTATGCTCTAATGAATAATCAATGAAGAAAATGGAAAAGATACTATAAGCGAGCATAGCACTGTCGAGTTGCCGTTGTGACGAGGACCCAAGGCCTAACGAAACATTTGCAGGGTGGGATGGTATTGGCGGAGACCACCAATAACCAACCAGATCCATCACCTGCATGTTCCATCATCCCCGACCAAAACTTTACTCCAACTCGGACTTCGCAGGATCGTAAAGTTCCGATAAGCATTAACCTGAAAGGTTAATTCTCATTCCTGTGGTATACAATAACACAAAATAACAACAAATTAAATTTAACAAACAACAACTTAAATAATTCTAATGAAAAAATTGTAGTCTCACAACAACCCTGTTCGGATCCAGAGACATAAACATTGTCGCTCTGGAGCCGCACATTGGGCGTTATCTTGTAGTATGAGGTGTGGTAGAAAGTGGAGGTCTACCAGTTGGTCGAGTTGGAGCTAGCACAGGGTGAATATACTGCCGTTATAAGCAAAAACACCGTAACTCAAAAAATGTAAAAAATGAGTTTATTCTGCCTTATCAGTCACAAAGCATTATTCTATGACCCTGTTAAATAAAAACATGGTTAACAAACTCTAAACATGAAAATTCCAATTCATAAAACTCCGTAAAATTGAAAAATATATGTTAAATATCAAAGACCATTTTAGTTTTTGTCGTTTCAGTTCCAACATTTTTGTAGTTACGGTGTTTTTGCTTATGACGGCAGTATAAGTGTGGCGTGCACAACAAACTGGTAAACCTTCACGGTCTACCACACCTCATACTACAATGTACTTAAATATATTATTTACAACGAATTTGGTAGTGTGCATTTGCCATTTTGTTCATGAAATTCCAACACCGCATTTTGAGACATTCTTGTTTTTCGCTTTGTAGTTTGTTTACATATAACTTTTTAAAACATTCAAACACAGTAACTTGTTCATACTTCATAGTTATATGTAATACTTTAAAATACAACACCAGATACAGATGAGTTCAAGCACTGTGCTTTTCTTATTTCTGGCATTAATTTTACTTCTTGACCATTAGAAACCCACACCTTATCAAGTTTTGTTTCTATTGTTTTATTTCGTACAGGATATTTATTCCTGTGAACATTTGCCCATTCAAGCGATGTTCTTGGATCAGTCTTGCTGGCTCGACTTATTTCTCAAACACGACGCTATATGATCCCACCAATATAGTCTTTGCCATTAGATGTGGCGGAGAAATGTCAGGTTATGGGCATCACCTTCAATATAATCGATAAAATTATGCATTTTCATTTAAAGTACGAATGACCCCGACTAGCATTTTGTAAGGGCCGGATACCGCTTTCCCTACCACTGATAGGGTACGGATCAGGCACCCTGAACAGGTCCTGATCAGTAATCTAACGCCTCAAACTATCTAAACCAGATCAGGCAGCCCTACTAGAACAAATGTATAATTTTTGTAAATAAGTTAATTTAAAAATGTCAAATAAATTCGTTTATAAAATATTCTAACTTTATACATACCTGTATGTCATCATAACAAAACGCAAAGAAGCGATGACTAAAGTATAAATGAAAGTTCGCAAACTATATATATAATATATCTAAAATGGATAATACTCTAGTGAAGTTTAACCAAACGAAATTTATTCAAATGAAATAGGGCTCAGATCAGGTCAAATAGGGCATACCTTAATTGAAAAATCATATATTATTTTGATCCGGCTCAGATCCGGCATTTACTACTAGGGATGAGATAGGTTTTCAGAGTCCGGGCCGGATCAGAACAAATAGGGCTTTTGCCCTATTAGTGAAATCAAGTATGATTTCTGATAGGGGCCGAATGCAAATATTCTATTAGGTCTTACCTTATTACACTCTGATCCGGGCGCGATCGTAATAAGGAATGCCTGAACAAATTGCTTGTCGGGAGCTTGACTTGATATGCAATCTTTAGCATAAAACATATAGCTGCTACTTTTGCTGAATCCTTCCGCTACAAAAAAGAAAAATTATAATATAAAAATTTTTATCCAAGTAGATATTTATTAAAATAGATAATAACATGTAATTTACTATAAATGTAATTTACAATAATATGTAATCATAGATGAAAGATTCAACTTCAGTAAAATACAAAATAACGAAGTTTCAATTTAAAGATCAACTGAACACGAAAATTAAAATATGTTTTGTCATCGCCGGTCTGGCTGAGTGTGTAATACACACGTGATTTTAACAGGTGTTTCTGTGGAGTTCGAATGCCGGTACAAACACAAAAAATTTTCTCTAAAGAAGTTTTTCTAAGAGAAAATGGAAAATAATTTCGAAATGCAAAATTCAAGTAATTTCCAATAGGCACTTAAGCTTAATCGCTCACAAAAATTACCCCAGATAATAAATAACATGTTTTCTTGTGACAGACATGACAAGATATTAACATGAAAATAAAATCATTTTATCCTTCCGGCAACTATAAAATATAAAATAAATATAGGTTTATTTTTGTTTTTTGCAAACCATAATATACAATCATATCATTAGTCTTAACAGAATAAAATATACAGCTGTTAATTTTATTCTGTTGTGCGAATCAACGCAACACAATAAAACAATTTAATTGATTGTATTGAACTCTGAAATAACTTTCGTTTAATTGTATTTTATTAAAAAAATCAACAAAAACATATTTCTCTCATTTAAAGTTGTATAAACAACTATAAATTAACACTAATGCGTCTGCTCCTCTCTCGAACAATAAAAACCAAAAGTCTTTAAACGACTTTATTTGAATTTAATGGCTTTATATGAATTAAATTTCCAATGTGGGAAAAATTCATTAGTATAAAATTTTATGTTTTTCATTTTGGTCATTTAATTTTTAAAATTCCAAACAATCAAAAAGGTATTGAAATTGAATGAAATTTATTTAATTGTTTGGAATTAATGGTACAAAAATTGTTATTTCTTCTATTCGTTTTACTTTTTTTTTTATCAATGAAATATGAATATTAAATGTCGATTAGTTAAAATTAAAAAATATAAAATTAGTTAAAAATGGTTTCTCAGAACCTTTCATGTATCTAAGTATAAAAAACATTTTGGAAGTATTTTAAACACTAGTTTTTACATATTTTTGGACACAATTTTACCTGTTTTATATAACTCAGTTGTTTGTGTAATTTAACTTGTAAAGCAAAATCATTGCTTTTTCTAAATATTTAACTGATTACATCTGTAAACGTACGCTTTTTAAAACTTAAACAATAAAAAATACGTTTTGTTTTCATATTGACGAATGTAAAAATCATTACTTATTCAATAATTACAAAATCGTGAATTACTTGACACCATAACAACTAAGTAATAGGGCTATTATTTTGAAAACGTACATTTTTTTGTTGATTTTAAAATTTTTGATTTTTAAAAAATCTGAAATTTTGATATTTTGTTGGTATTGACGAAAGGAAAAAAGTAATTTCTGCTTTTATTTTTTGTGTACTATGAATCGGAGTTATGCGCGGTTGAATTTTGAGGCTTTTTCACGTAGTTTTTGGTAATGGTGGCAATGTTTTGTGAATAGGTGCCACAAATTTCATCCGACTTATGTATATTTTTGCAAGTAAAAAGGAAAATAATTGAATAATTGAAATAAGTAAGTTTAAAATTAATAACTTTTCTCTTTTCCGCTAGGCGGCGCGTAAAACCTTGGTTTACTTCAAAGCTCATATCTCAAAAAGTAGGCTTTTTTTTTTTTTGTTTTTCACAAATTTTAAAGTAAACATATGCAGCTATGAAATTGAGAAATAAAAAGTCAGCAATTCAATATGGATTTTTTCTTACGATTTTTTAAAGTTTGGTATATGAAAAATTCACATGTGTTTTTTTATTAAGTTAATAATCCTGTACTAAATGTGGATCTAATAAATTAAACATTTCATATTTTAACACCTGCAATAAATTTGAACCATTTTTTGTGTATTTCTGATTGAGAAACAGGTTTTTGTTCAGAATAAGAATTGGAGATCCCAATGATCGAAGATTTTGTTATAATTTCAACATCACCAACACTAACATTAGAAAAAACATTAAAAAAATATTTTTCCTATAAACATTATAATTTAATCAATATTATAAATAAATACATTAAAAAATTAATTTATATATTTTTTCTTGCCTTTAAATTGAAATATTTATGATCATCAGAAAAAGAAAACATTTTGGCAATTATTTTATCGGGTGTAGTGTTATCCGGTAAAAAACAGTGGAATCCTTGAGTTCTTTGTTTTCTTCCAAGAACATTTCGTAGATGTCGGTGAGGGTCCATAACACCAACCGCTTTGATTTCTTAATTTTTGTCGATCCTTCTGTAATAGTAACAACATCTTTAAGGCCAGGCATTGTTCTACTAATTTCCTCTGATAAGATGATAAGAAGTATGTTTGAATTTGTAACATCAGTAAAGCCTCAACTGAAGAAATTAAATGCCAAACTGTAGTGAAAACCACAAATCATCTTCTAAAGACTGCCAAAAACCAAGGACTACTTACTAATTAAAGAAAACATCTCCATTAACAAACAAATCGAGTTCATAACTATCTAAACGAGCAAGTCTAAACGAACTACAATCAACCCAGAAATGAACATCATAAATTTTCCTGAATTGAAGACATCAAAATACATGCAAAGACCAACTTCTGTGCACCATTAGTGGAATAAACAAAACATTAATGAAAGTAATACTAACAATCACAATAACACAATCAGAAACCCAGAAAATCCACAAATAACACAACACCTTTGCAACACAATTGTTTCAAATACAAATAAAAAACAACAATAACAATACACATGACGATAATCTGTTTTCTCTTTCCGAGATCACGTCAATCGTTACGGAAATTATCAACGATCTTTCCGATTGTACAAGCAAAAAAGAACAATTTCTCGTCATTATACTCAGCTTTCAATAAAATGTATCTATAGTAATATACCATGAATTTAAATAGTCTTATCTGGAACTCACGTAGCTTACACAATAAAAATGATGAAATATTTAATTTTCTTATTAAAAATAACATACATTTAGCTCTAGTTACTGAAACCGGTTTAAAGCCAGATCGTTCGCTATTCCATCCAGACTACATAATTCACAGACAGGACAGAATAGGTAGACGCCTGGGTGGGGCTGCTACTATTATCAAAAGAGACATAAAACACCATTTAAAAGATTCATAAAATCCCTGAAGACATCAAAATCCCTAGGTTAAGACATGAAATTTCCAATAGGAACGTCAAGAAACTTTCAAGAAAAGCGTTGGTATTTCATACAAACGTATTTAACGCTTAATTATTATTCAATAAGTGTGGAAATTAGAAAACGTTATAAGAGTTTTTAATACAAATATGGAAAATACTAGAATAGAAAACTACCGACCCATAAGCCTTCTTAACGTATTACCCCAACTGTTTGAGAGAATAATCCTCCATAGATTACACAACACAAATTCAAACAACATAATCCCAAATTAAGAGTTTGGTTTTCGAGCAGGTCATTCAACTGCCCATACAAGGTTGTACAACTGGTCCAGTAATGGTCCATTACTGGCAATCACGACTGGCAAATTCATGGTTGCAATACTGGTCCAATAACAATAGCCAATTAATGTTAATCATTAACGGGCAATCAATGGCCAATGGCCATTTAATGTAAATTGTACTGGCTATTTACTATAAACTATAGATCGATCGATTGATGATTCCAGTAATGGGCTAATAACAATTGCCAAGTACTGTTTACCTTCCATGGGCCAATGCTTAGCCGTTCAAAACTAACTATATACTGGCTATTTTCTGTCAACCATATGAACGGCCGATGAATGGTTCTAGTACTGGCCCAATAACAATACCAAAGTACTGTTAACCATTAATGTGCCAGTGCTTGGCCGTATTTCAAAGTCCGGCAAACCCTGCTTGGGTACTCACCAGCTGTATAGAATCTGTGACAGTATTAAGTCTAAACTTAGAAATAAAAATTCTATTGGAATGATCCTCTTTGACGTTGAGAAGGCATGTTATAGAGTTTGGCACGGCGAACTAATCTTCAAAATGATACCTGATAACAATATTAAATAAAATCTTTCATTTTTTTAAAACAAACGATTTTTTCTTTTCATACTCACGAGAAGTCAGAAATAAAAGTTCTAACATCAGGAGTGCCTTAGGGTGCTGTTCTATCTCCCACACTATGCAACATATTTACTGCAGATATCACATACTATATGATAATAAATTCTAACCACGCCTTCTTCGCTGATGATACCGCTATCTACTCAGGTGCAAATGATATTGGGGAAATAATTCCCAACCTACAATCTGCTCTTGATAAGCTAATATATTATTTTAGTAAATGGCGTATAAACGTAAACTACAGGAAAACTCAAGCCATATATTTTTCAAGGCGACGTACAAAATATATCTATCAAATTCCACCTCACATCACGTAAATGTAGTACCAACCAATCACTTGGTTTAACTCTGTTAAATACCTTGGATTAATCCTAGATAGAAGATTAACATTTAAAGACCATTTCACGTTTATCAATAGTGACAAAAAAATTCGTAGATTGTACAGCATGCTAAACAAAAAATTGAAGCTCTCCACCGCGCATAAACAACTTATCTACCTGATAATAGTACGACCTTCATTGACATACGAAGCACCAGCCTGGTGGGAGCACCAGCCACCAAACTTCTCCATGGTTCGTTACGTACGTGATCAATCTATAACTGTAACCCGAATCATGTGACAATTTTAAATTGAAAGGAAGGTATATGCATAGACATTGTCAAAATCGGAAAGGTAGAAAGGAGTAAGCATTGTGAGTTGTGACGCAACGTTGAAATTTAACAAATTAAGAACAGTCTTATGCTTTGTTTGTATTTAAATAATTTACAACATAAGTTTGACTATAACTTTAAAATCAAATGACATATAACTCCAACAAAAAATAAAAAATTGGAATAAACAAAATTTGCATAAAATACCTCTTATCACCTAGCACCAAGGCAAAACAAATTAACATAAGCAAGGGTAATATAATTTTATAAAGATGAAAAAGAAAAAAGGCAAAATTTCTTTTAAAATTTATTCGTGCACGTGTTTGTGTATCTCTATCCTTAAAAGTTTAAAGCGTAACAAACGTTTTCTAGATTAAAAATTAATGAATCAGATTTACTTTAGGACGCTTATTTTTAATTCAGCAATGAGTCATATATCATTTAAAAACAAATCTTCGGCTCTCTATAAAGAATAAAGTGCGGTGGTGGGTATATCTGGGGATCAATGTGGGGTTCGCATATTTGCTTATTCCTTTTCGGTCGAATGTGTAAATCAGGTTTGCTTGCATGCAAATTAGATTGCTATTAAATTAGATTGCTATTGCAAATTAGATTGCTATGTGGACATTTTTGGACAAAAGAATAAAACAATTGAATTAAATTATTTTTGGATTAGAATTTAGTAAACGAACGAACGATGTAGGATTTTAACCTATCAAAGAAATTAGCAAATTGGTGCAAAAAATAAACTATCTTTCACAAAAATGTGAACTTAATGTTTTTGGATGGAATCTATAATAAATTTCAATTATTAACATAATTTATTTTAAAATTATTATTATTATCGTTTAATCTAAATATAAATAATTCTATATATTTCAGTTTTTAGAAGCGTAAAAAAATCGTATCAAAGGCTTTTGTAACGAGCTTCATCAAAACCAAATGATAGAGTTTAAAATTATTGAAGTTTCGAAGTTGAAGTTGATCGTCTGTCCAACCATTATGGTGGAACTAACATAAAAAAATAAAAACACAAATGCTTTACTGTTCTATTCGATGAAAGAGTATTAACTGGTCTGTGCATGTGATCGAATGTCATTATTATTAGTCATCTATTTTCTTTTAGAAGTTTTTTTGCCGATCTTCAAGAGTAAGTCTGTGTCAGCGGCGTATGCTAACTTTTATATACATGGCATATTTTATTTGCGTATGCTAAGAAAATACATATTTATAGATTAAAGTCAACCGACAAAAAGCAATGTGAGATATATTTATCCAATAGAAAAATATTAATTTCATTTTAGTATGAAAACAAAAATTCTCACCAACTATCCCCAGGTTGCCCTAATACAAACAAGGTTGTACAACCAGTAATAGTCCATTAATGGCGACCAGTAACGGCGACCAGCAATGACAAGTACTGGCAACCATGACTAGGCCACTGACATAATTTTACTGGATGATAACTTCGGACAATAAATGGCTGCCATTCATGTACCAGAAAAAAAAACAGCAATGGCCCATACAAGGTTGTACAGTTAGCTCAGTAACGGACCAATGATGTCTTGTATTGGCCGAGTACTGGCCTCCATGACTAAGCCATTAAAAAAAATAAAATATTATCATAGGCAAATTTAAATAAATTTAATACAAAATAATTTAATAATTTAAAATAAAATAAAAATGTCTAATAAAAAAGAATTTAAAACTTATGCAAATTTAAAACCTAATCAATATTAGCATAGTTTTTCAGCCCAGAAGCGATAACTAAATTATAAGTGATGATTTTTCAAATATCTATTTCTAAAATGGATTTTACTCTATTGAATTTTAACCAAATGACATAGATCGGCCAATTCATGGTTGCAGCACTGGCCCAATAACAATAGCCAAGTAATGTTACCCATTAACTATACCATGCTTGGCCATTTAAAGCAAAGTTTACTGGTCATTTTGTATAACCCATAGATCGGCCGATTTATGGTTCCAGTAATGGCCCAATAACAATAGCTAAGTATTGTTTACCATTAATTGACCAGTACTTGGCCATTCAAAGGTAACTATATACTGGTTCTTTGCCGTAAACCATAGATCGACTGATGAATGGTTCAAGTAAAGGCCCAATAACAATATCCAAGTACTGTACACCATTAATGGACCAGTGCTTAGCCGTATTTCAGAGTCCGGCAAACCTTGTTTGGCAACCAAACACACATATCAAAATTAACACCATTTTACTTTTAAATTTATAGTGAAGTTCTCTTTGTGAGTTTTGTACTTTCAAACAATTTCACGGTGATTGGGAAAACCACAGGGATTGGAGAATTGTTAAGGAATGAAGATTATTTAAAATTCATTCATAACTTGAATGAAGGTGACAACAATTTCTATCCAAGAAATTGATTTTGACCTTATACCACGAAATTTTTATTTCAAAACAAATATTTGAAATGGGTTGAACTATATTCAATTTTAAACATAACTTGCGGTTGCATCAACTAAAGCATTATGTACCTGTACCTGCTTTTAAATCAATTTCAGGGTTTGATTCGCCAAATTCGCACTCATGACGAGATTGGGACAACTACATTTCCATTGGATGTAGAAGATATTTGTTTTACTGTATATTTGTTCTTCAGTATTCTAATATCTTAGACTCTGACAAGCAAAAGCTATCACTATCAAACTGTCTCCAATCCAGTTTATCTAGATTTAATCAAACACACGTTTATGAATCCGACGTACGTAGTCTGCCTATCCGGTCTATCAATCCCTATTTAATTTAATCTGATCTGTCTATTATAGAACTAGTAGAGCGCCTCTTTTATTGTGTAATATTATTTATATTTGATGCTCCATTAACGAAATTCCACTTGTAGTTAGCTTATATTTTTAAACATATTGATAATTTAAATTTGTTTCATTCCTTTCGAAATCATAATGAATATTCATTATACAAACTAATATAAAACATGAATGCAATGGTGTAATTTACAATAATTTATTAGCAATATTGATTTTATCTATTTTTATGAATGTTTTTTTAAAATGCCATGCAAAACAAATGTATACCAGACATATGTGTTTTAATATTTCCAATTGTAAATTTTTTATTTTAATATTCATAAAACGAACAAGTTTAGTGATTAGTGCTAGTGTGATCTGTCGTGTTTGTATTTTTTATCGTTCCATTGCTAATCTCTCATCTTGAAACGGTCTGCCTGAAAGTCTATTTTAGATAAAATCAAAATTCTGTATCACATTATCGACGACTTTTGCTGATCATATATTTTTGTTTGTCATAAAATAATTATTTTACTCAACAAATAACGTTGTGTTTAAAATATTGAAGTTATAAGTAAACAAAGATTGGCAACCAAATGTTATACCTACTAAAATTTGTTTGTAAAATTGTGAGCAGTAAAGCCCTTCAATTACTACTTTAATTGAAAATAAACTAAGGAAACGTTGATTAAGTAAATAATAGTTTTAATAACAATAATAAGTATGTGCTTGTCATAATTAAATTAGTAAATAACAAAAGAAAAAAAAAATTAACAAAAAATGCTCATGTGTTTTAATTTAAAAGTAAAACTTAAGCATGAATAATTTGATGAAAAAAGATATTAATTAACGAAGATAAATCTTGTAACTCAATTTCTTAGAAATTCATATGACGTCAAACATGTGGTTTAGTTTTCGTAATACAGTAAAACCTGTTTTAGTTAAATCAGAGTTTTGTAATCAATTTAAAGAAGGAAACAAGGTACAAAAAATTAATACACAATATAGGATTTTTGTTCCACAAAAAATAAATAAACAAAAAATCACTATATGTGAATCAAGATGTTTTAAAAAAAAATAGAATTGTATATACTCTTATATATTAAAATAAAGATAAATCAATATACAAATTAAATTTAATTATTTAATCACCCATAGGTCAGATATCTATTTCACATTGATTGGAAACCTTCAATAATAACTCCTCACTCGGGACTTAAGATAATGACTAAATAGAAATATTCGTATACTATGAATCCACACATAGTGCTACCAATAAATGTTTGTACAAAAGTGCCCAAAATTTTTAATCCGAAGAAGTAAATTCTTTGAAACATCTTGAATATCAAGGTTGAATATCAATTAATTCAATATCAGTTAATAAAACTTAAATTCTTTTACCTCCTATTTGACCATGATTCATGAATGACATTTACCCTATCACAAAATGACTTCGATATCATTGATTCTGTGCTATGAAACTTCCAAGTTATTGAGAAATGAAAATCTTTGGTTGTTTGAATCTACCAATCCCTACAAGTTATAATTTTTCACGGTGCCAATGCACTGTTAATATTAATATATTCGGTTTAGAGGCCAAAGACTGATGGTCCAAGGAAAAATACATTAGAGTAAAACGCCTATCGGCTATTTTCGGTGTTTCTATTTCGAAAGTTATAATAGTCGTTAATAACTATAACGTAATTCCTACCTATTTCGTTTCTCTAGAATAGATAAAGAGCATTTCGTATATTTACTTAGGCGCAAATATGCACACTTTTACTGGATTTACGAGGAAAACCCCTTTAAACATAGTTTTCTTTTTTATTTTTTATACATATATGTTCACAAATCAAGTTACAGAGATAGTCAACTTGTAGATGTGGTCTAGTTGATAGGTTTTACTGTATTTTTGTTTATACGATTGTAATAAATTTAATAATCGATGTGATTGCTCTTATGATTATGTAAGAAATATATCAGTTGTAGTTTTAACACATCATTTAATAATTCCCGGGAGTAACTAAGAAAACAATATTTGTTTCGCAAAATCCTTTATTATTCATCAACATAATCACTTTCAAGTGCGATACAATCATTCCAACGCTTTTCTAACTTTTCGATACCATGCTTGTAGAACGATTTGTCCTTGGCCTCAACATAAGCTCCAGCTTGCAGCGACTACTTCCTCATTCGAGCCAAATCTTTTTCACTGGAGCATCTTTTTGAGATCAGCAAAGAGTCAGTATTCGCTGGGGCTAGATCTGGAGAGTATGACGGGTGGGGAAGCAGATCGAAGCCCAACTCGTTCAATTTGGCCATTGTTTTCTTTGACTTGTGGCACGGTGCATTGTCTTAATGAAAGATGATTTTTCTTCTTCATGTGTGGTCGTTGTTTTGCGATTTCAACCTTCAAACGCACTAATAACTCAATGTAATAGTCGCTATTGATGATTTTTCCTTTTTCAAGGTAGTCGATGTAAATTACACCGTGCGCGTCCGAAAAAACTGACGCCATGACTTTGCCAGCTGACTGTTGCGTGTTCGGACGCTTCGGACGGCTTTCACCGGCTGCACGCCACTCAGCTGACTGCCGATTCGACTCCGGAGTAAAATGGTGGATCCATGTTTCGTCCATTGTCACATACCGACGCAAGAAATCCCCTTTATTGCGAGTAAACCGTGCCAAACAGCTCTCTAAATCGTCAATTCGTTGTGGCTTTTGTTCCATTTTGAGCAATCGCGGCACTAATTTGGAAAAGACTTTTCATGGCCAATTTTTCGTTTAAAATCATAAACGCACTTCCAGTTGATATGTTTACGATCTCAGCAATCTCATGAACTTTCATTTTGCGGTCGTCCATCACGATTTTCAAAACTTGCTTAATATTTTCCGGAGTTACTGCTTCATTTGGCCTACCCGAGCGTTCCTCATCATTTGTATCAGTGCGACCACGTTTGAAATCAGCATACCACCGGAAAATCGTTGTTTTCGATGGAGCAGAGTCCGGATAACACTTTTCAAGCCATTGCTGAGCTTGCACGGCATTTTTTCCCATTAAATAGCAATGTTTTATCAACACACGATATTCGTTTTTTTCCATTTTTTAAGCAAATGCAAAAGAAGCGCCACTTTCACAACAAAAACTTTGTTGTTGTTGTTATGGTCCGATTGATGTAAAAATTTGACACATGTCATTTAAAGGTTGGTACTTTCGAAAATCGAAGTGGATTTGACATTACAACGCCATCTTTGGGTTAGTCCCGGGACTTATTGAATGATGTGGTACCTTGTATGGAGATGAATAGTTTTTAAACTATTTATATTTTGTATACAAATATTTTGTGTTTAAGGAGCCAAGTGAATCAAGCTTATTGATATTATGTCAATTGTTGTTGGCTGTTGTTTGTCGGTGGATTTTGTTGTTGGTAACTAAATTGTTTTAGTTATGTGGTGTCGTTTCAAGTTTTTGATTTACATCAATTTTGAACTTTTTTTTTTTTTTTTTTTTTTTTAAATTTATTAATAAATCACAACTGAACATAAAGTTCATTCAAGGATTATACATGTTTAAAATTAAGCACGGCGGCAAGTGCAATCTAAGACTAAGATTAAAATGTATATTGATGTAAGATTAAATTTGTTTACATATTTTTGGTTATGAAATGATTTTCAGATTATTAAACTAAATACATTTAATTGTTATTCAATAAATAAATAAAAGGACTAATTAAAACAAAATTAAAAAGATATATGAGACGTAACAAATAACATAGCATGTTCAAAACGAAACAATATAAAATAAAATAATTTTAAGTTTATGTGAAAATCGATTATCTATTAAAATAGCTTTGATAAATATGTTTCTTGATTTCTATTGAAAACTTTAGTTTGTTTAGAATCTTAAGGGTTTGCGGGATTTTGTTGTATATTCTAAAACTTTTATACTGGAGAGATGTAGGCGGAAGATTTCCTCGGTAGACTTTGTTGATGTTCCTGGTATTGTGATTGTGAATGCTGTGATTTATTTGAAAATCTGTCATAGTTTGAATATATCCATTGATTATGAAGTGTGTAATTTTTAAATTATTCAGCTCGAGGACCTTATCAACTGGTAGTATGTTGTACGTTTTGTGTATATCAACTTGCCTGAAAGAACGAACCAACCGCATGATTTTTATAATCGTTGTATTGATGACAAAACAAAACATTTTCGATTTCAATTTGCATTAAAATAATTGTGTAAACACAAAATATTTATATACTTTACACAGAATTTATGTTTAATTTAATCAAATTCCCCTAATAATCACAAAAAATATCCACAAATAATAAATTCAAAAAATGGCGTCAAGCTTGTTATTGTTTTTATATGTAGGCGTTTGTGTTAGAATTTGATGGAAGACGAATTTATCAAAAAATCTCAATTTCATAAAATTGATTTACATAGAAAAACATCAAAAATTTTGGCTGAAAGAACGCGTACAATTGATTTACATCAATTTTTTTTTATGTACATCACTTTTTTTTGGCTGAAAGAACTCCACATTAGATTCACTTCATATTTTTTCTATCCTCTTATTTGGTTAGTTTTCGTTTTCTGTTATATATTTTTTTTAAGTCCTTTCCTTACGCCTTCCTGCATTTTGTTAAGTTTCTACTGTTGGACGTTCTCCGATGATATGTTCTGATTCTTCATTCTTTGTACGTTTCCGAATTTCTAAACGTCGAATTTGGAAATAAAATGTATATGTACTGGCGGTATTGAAGGTATGTGTGCGACGCGACAAAAAATGCTTTAAATATTTAATAATTTGTACAATTTGATTAGCAATAAGCATAAAGCGATACTATGGTAATTCTGACAATGTCATAATCACACATTCAGGATTATCGGAATACAACGGTCCGTTACACCACCTTTATCAAGTATGCTGTTCCAACGATGGGCTACAATAGTTTTGCAAATTTCGCTCTAATTTCGTCTACAATTATTAGTCAGGAGATCAAAAAAGTTTGGGTTATATGTTTTTTATGTCGCTTGTTTGTTTGGTTGTCGCTATAAAGGTTATTGTTATTGTGAAGTTATAGTATAAAGTTATTGTGAAAAACATACTTCATTCATCTCATTTTTTATATGCAACACATACCGATACACCTTGATGAAAATTAAAAGCTTATTCAAGCCTATATTTTGGATTTATAGTGTATTCTTTTCGACTGTACTGTACAAGTTCAACACCGAATTATCGAAATTTGTATTCTTTTGGGTTGCACCAACACAGAATTATGATTTCGATCGTATTCTTTTGAAAACAGAATTGTTATTTTGACCACACAGAGTACAAAAAAATAGCATCGAAGAAATTGGTGGTGTAAAAGTTATACTGAATTTTTTTTTTGTGATCTTTGTTTATCGAATTCGGGATGTTTTTTTTTGTAACATGTATTAATATTATGAAAATGTTATTTAGTGAATAACAAATCAACCAATCACAATCAATCTGGGTTAATATTTGTAATGAAAAAATAGAACAGAATCCAAGTGATCTTTTTAACTTGTAATTGTACTAATTTTTTTTTGTTCTGTGCGGAGACAATTTAAAAAATTTGATTTGTTGTCCATACTCGGTACAGCCGAAAAGAATACACTATTAGTGTTACGTCGGAGGGATAGTTTTCAGAAACTTGTGTTTCTGTAAGACAAAGAATATGCGGTGTGTTATGCTCGAGATATGGTGCACGGTCTTACGGTCGGCATTCAATTCACAAATATTTTGAATTTGGACGTTAAATTTTGAATCAAATATAAAATGGTTTTTTGCCATAATTTCATCAATTTTTTTTTTAAAATTTAAAAACTAAAAAAACTAAACAATGAGGTAGGTCTTTTCAATAAAATCTTCTATCGAAAATTTCTGCTATTCTATTTTTTGTACGAAATTTTATAACACAATTTTATAACTTTAATAGAAACTTTCGATATAAGATTTTACTGAATATAGATAAGAACTTACCCAATAAGGCCTAACATATAATAAAATATGACATATGTCAATATTTCATGAAAGGATGTAAGAAATAAAAACAGACTTTGATGAAACCAAAAAGAAAATTATAAGAATAATTTTTTTTGTCATGTTGCTCCTACGAGTGTTGAAATAAAGGTCGCCAGCAGGTGTTCTTTGTTCATACCAGTTAGAAGTCTATATAAAACTGAGAGTGGAAAGTGTGCATAGGCTTGGATACTCTCTGGTTTAAACCAAACAGATTCACTGCTGCGGTGTGCACGACCACGTTTGAATTCGGTTATGCTGATAGAGTAACATCGACCCGCGACCCAGACGATTAAGATAAAGTTCTCGCCCACGTTAGACGGACAACAGCTCTTACCTATAGCTCAAGTGCTTCAGGTAAGTGAGCCTCGCATGACAGCCCCAAAAACTGATCCTCGAACGTAAAATTAACCTAAAATTTGCTTGAAATGCTTTCTTTCGGTTTGCACGAATTTTTTTCAGTGTAGATAAAATGGGAAATATATTAGGTTTGCATCGATTAATCGGTAATATGCCATTTTGACGATTAATCGGTATCGGTGTTTTTGCAGATTACTCGGCCGATTATCAACACATGCGTTTTTAATTGTTTATTGCATTTAAAACACAACAAATTCCAAATTCTATAACACCATAGTTAGCTATAGTTGAAAACCTTTTTACAAATGTATAAGATTGAGGGTTGTTTAATAATATGACAAATCTGTTTATGTATTTCTGCATTTTTTTGAGAATTTGACTGTTCTAACTTTTAAAAAGGTTAAATTCAAATAATGCTGTTTTTAAATAAAGTACTCCAGTCACGGCTATCGATATATGAGATTTTTTTAAATTTTACCAAACTTCTTGCCTCTGTAAATTGGTTCAAATTATTTTATACATCATGTTCGAAACAAATGGAGGCTCATATATATAAATTGCAATTTGACATTAATTTACCACCAACTGTTTAGAGCAAAATATTCAAAAAATTTCGATGTTACTTAAATTAAAAGCTCTTTCAAATGACACTTCCCAAGTAGGTTTTGCCAGACATTGACCTACGGCCAAGCACTGGTCCATTAATGGTTAACAGTACTTGGCTATTGTTACTGGGCCAATACTAGAACCAATCATCGGCCGATCTATGGTTTACAGAAAATAGCCAGTATATTGTTACCTTTGAATGGCCAAGCACTGGCCCATGAATGGTAAATATTACTTGGCTGTTGTTATTGGGCCAGTACTGTAGCCATGAATTTGCCGATCTGTCATTTTTTTTAAATTTCACTAGAGTATTATCCCTTTTAGAAATACATAGTTTGAAAAACTTCACATATAGTTTAGTTATCGCCTTGTCGGTTGAAAGACTATGGTAATAAAGAAAAGGTTGGTATTTGTTTTAATTTATTTTTATTTCTATTTTATTTTAATCATTTTGTAAATAATTTATTTAAATTTATGAATAAGAAATATTACTTTATATTTTTTTTAATGGCGGAGTACTGGTGGAGTCAGGGCGGTGTTTGCCATTACTCAGCCATTCCTGCAACTGAACCAGTTGTATGGAGAGTTTTGAATTTTTTCCGTTATTTTTATTTTATTTTAAATTAGTCTGTATTTAATTTATTTAAATTTACATATGATAATAATGTATATTTTTTTTAACGGCCCAGTCATGGTTGCCAGTATTTGGCCCAAGAATGGCAACCATTTATTGTCCGAAGTTATCATCCAGTAAAATTATGTTAATGGCCCAGTCGTGGTTGCCAGTACTCGCCCATTGCTGCATTACTGGCTGCCAGTAATGGACCATTACTGGACCAGTTGTACAACCTTTTATGGGTTCTCTAAACTGTATTATGAATATTGGTTTTATCCATTCTTAAACTCTTACTTCATGAGACATCAGTGTATTTTTCATTGTAAACATTAATTAATTATAAATTAATTTTTTTATCATTCCGAATTCTTTAAATTTTTTAATCAATCAGGCTCGGAACCAAGCAAAAAACACCTTTAAAAGAGCCTAATATGGCTATTAATCAAAATTATACAAAAACTGCGCGGTGTAAATCGAAAATAAATGTAAAAATACTGATATTCCGCCCATTTATGTGATACGCTAGTTGACTCGGTAAAAAATATATATTCTTTATAGCCTTACATCGCATCTCTACAAAACAAATGAAAACAACGCCATTTTGTGTGCACAAGTTAATTTTATACGCATCTTAAATTTCCGGCTGATAAGGTTTATAGTTTATGAGATACTCGATATAATGGAAAAATCTTGTATGCTCAAAAACATGCTGCATGTCAAATATATCTTCAAACCAGTAAAAGCATGGTTTCGAGAGCTAAACAGCCTGTAGGGTTAATAATGCACAGTACCCATAAAATATCAAAAGTGACCGAAAATAAACTGAAAAAGATTTCAGAACTAGATCCACCCACTATATAATTCAATTGGCAATAAAACATCCGGTTTGGCTTCGAAACATTCACCAAGGCTATTTTATGTGGATTAAAAAGCACTCAGTTCAATACGTTATAAGAAGTACAATTTCTTTCAGATTCGACAACCTCGATTTGTTTTCAAAAATTCTGGGCAAAGTTTCTCGTTCGGCCAGCAATGGCAGTGTGGTTCTCGATTCTCGAAGTTTGCCGTGGCTTCTGTCTTATAAATACGTAAGTTTTTATTATTCGCATACCAGAGCACCCATGTTTGAAATAATGACAACGAAGTCGTTCCCAAATAAATGCATCCTTCCCGGGTTAGAAATTAGCTGAGGACAGCAGATTGTTTTGCCCACGAATGGAAAATAGTTGCCAGAAAAATTCAAAAAAGCACTTTCAACAGTTACAGAATTTTTTTATTTAAATATTGCCGAATTATAAATTAAAATATCAAAAGAGACATGTGCATAACATTTTAAACTAACGTTGCAAAGGGTCCCGATTTTGATGGAATTGTCCCGACTTGTGAAGAAAAGTCCCGCGTTTAATTAATTGTCTAACTAAAAAGTTCTTTGCGCAGATTTGTTTAACTAAGTTTCATCACATAATTGGTAGCCGATTAATCAGTATCGGCCGGTAAAGTAAGCCGATTAATCAGTAATCGGCCAGTTTGCTTATCAGTGCAACCTTAAAATATATGGTGATCCTTATCTTTAATATGTATTTAGCTTACATGCGTGAGTTTAACTGCCAATAATTGGTTCCTATTCACAATGAAACTAATATATGTTACCAGCTCACTCCATTTAGAATAATTAAGTCAAAGTCAGAAAAAAGTTGTAGGTCTTAGGAAAGAGAACTCGCACTCTGAAGTGTGTATTCTTGAAAGTCTATGGTTGTTAGTTTATTCCATACTATAATTGCGACGTCAACGTTAACTGTTTGTTGACCAGGCTCCATCGAAACAGTGATAAAACGCTTTATCTGTTTTACAATTAATTAAAAGTCAACTTATAAATAGTAATTAATAATTGGATTTAATTCTTTTGTTCGATTTGATAACCTAAAATTAGAAAACGATTAAAAAATAGTAGCCAGTATAAAAATAGACAATAATATTTGATAGGCAAAAGAAATAATCAATTTTCAATTGAGAATTTCATTGGTCTTTAAGATAACAATGACTCTTACTATTATGTAGATAAGAGTTATAACTTAAGAGAAATATTTTCCGCTTTCTTTACTACTAACCTGAGAGATTGCCATCATTTACCTAAAAAGTAATATTTAATATAATATATTAGTGTTAGTATTAAAAAAAATTTCTATATATGTGTAGCTCGGTTGAGAAGACCATTATAGATCTCCAATATTATATAAAAGTTCTCGGTCAATAACTTATGACATCACCTTGGCTAGTGATATCTCACTGCTATTAAAAGTTGTATGAGAAATCTCACTTTAACTCAGCATTCGGATGTCAATAGCTGGGACAGGATCCAAAATAAAAAACAATTGCAAAACAGCAAAAACTGAACTGATCGCTCCATGCGGTTAATTAAAATTTTTAACTACATTTTGTTTTGAAAAGCAACGTGTTCTATTAAAGTAAATTCAAATTGCGACTTAGAAGAAACAGCATTCCCTTAAAAAAAGTATTAAAAACTGGAATCTAAAAATTGCAAATTATCTATAATTAAAATCATCTTGAATATTGCATCATCTTCATCTATGAGAACTCAATCTAAATTTATTTTTAATATTTATGTGTTTATAATAAGTTTATTTAATTTATTCTACAATAAAGTATATAAGAAAATGTGCTATATTTCCATTTTGGAAGACAACTAAAATATTTGTGACTTTGTTCTGTGAAACAAACAAAATATTAGTCACGCTTGTTGTCACCTATTTTTTTAGTTTAACTTTCTCTTTAGAAGCTTTTTGTTTAAAAAAATGTTTTAATTCATATAAGGAAATCCTAATTTCTGTGTTGAAAGATATTCACGTAGGTATTTCATATATAAAATTATAATCAAGATCTTTGCAACTTTGCACCAAACTTTATTTTCTTTAAAGTAATAGGAATAAAATTCCCTCTTGTATTTTGTAACGTTCGCAATATTTGCAAAACAATAATAAAACCAAATTCATCTTCGTTTTCAATTCAATAAAAATGTATTTCATTAGTTTCCGTTCATTTTTACATTAATAATAATTTTAAAATTTTCTAAAACTTAACTGCTAGTTAAATTTTGAATATACTATAAAAAGCAAACGAACGTACTCAATTTTATTTCCAATTCTGACGAACAGATGTCGTTGCTAATCTTTGTTGAATTTTTAGTATTACACGATTTGTTTTTTTACGAGAAGATGTAAAACAAGAAATCACTTTTTGTTCGATTTTTCCAACATTCATTTCTGATTTGGATTAAAGGAAAAAACAATACAGTTTTTTTTTTTTAATTGTTAACATTATGCGGTGTATGATAATTGTGCGATATTGATATCAATAGAGTTTTAATTTAAAAAAAAATGAAAGAGTTAATTTCAAGATATACATAAAATACCTCGTAAGATATCAATTAATGTAATATCAAAATGTATTTAAAGTTACTGTATCTATTTTAAACGTATCAAATTAAGTTTCATACGCAGTGGATTTTAGCTACAAATTTCATCCAATTTTTCATACTCCATGTTATAAATTTATATAAACCAGAAATTTTTAAATAATTCGTCTTGATTTATAAGATCATTAGTAAAGAAAATAATTAATTATTATTAATTAAATAGTATAATAAATGTTGGTTCGTAAAGCAACTTATAATTTTTATTTGAATTACAAACAAATTGGAATATTCACGCCGCAATGGGGCACAAAAAATACGAATAATAGTTTTATGTGCCAGAAACCTCGCTCGAAAGGATCTATTTCATGCTGCTGAGTTTTTGAAAATTAAACTTTGAAAATTAAAAACAACTCTGGAAGTGAATCACCAATCAACAGTTGTAATTTAAGGTATTTTTAGATTATAGATATATTAATTTTTGTTTAATTATTCTTTTTTCCCCTTTGGGATGTTAGGATAAATTTAGAAAAAACGTATGAGATTCCCAAATTTAAGATTCGTTAAGGGGAAATTGCATCCCGGGCAGATTTTATTAATTTATATAGTAGTAACAAAGGTCCAATTATTATACGTGGCTCCGTATCAGGGCCGACCATCATTACACGTGACGCCGAACAGAAAGGGACCCTTAAGTCTTTTTTCCATAGCTTGATAATATTACGGTAAATTGTGTGAGTAATTAATGATGAGTCATATTTTTGGCGCAAAATTTCTGGCGTAATTTATTATTTTGATGAAACCAGTTTTTGTGGTTTGTATTATATATAAAATAAATAATGATAATTTTTGAAGTAACCAGTTTTGGTTTGTAGTAAAATAATTTTGAGAAAAACCAGAGTGGGTTTTTTTTGATTATTGAATTAAAATATTTAAAGTTTTTTTGGATAAACCAGAAACCAGTGTGGTTTCCTTTGTATATATATATTTTGGCTATTGGGTTTTTTTTAAACCCCTTTTTGAAATAGAAGATCGGAATTTTTTTTAATTTTTTTTGTGCAATAATGTACAACTCAAGCAGGAGGTTTCAGGGGGGGATAAGTAGGAGTCGGCCAGGGGGGTTTGAGCCTTGGATGGATGAGGTGGAAGAGAGAGAGCATGTTGCTTGGAAGGAGAAAATGGATGAGGCAATGGATGTGGTGGAATGGGTGATAAATGTGATTATGTATGAGGTGAAAGATAAAATGTTTTTGGAGATAATGGATGACATTTGTGAAGAGCAGTATGATGAGATATTGGATGGGATGGTGGTTGATATAGTGAATGAGTGCGTGAATGAGGAAGCGAATGGGATGAATGTGGTGAATGAGGAAGCGGTTGAGATGGATGTGGTGAATGAGGAAGTGAATGTGGGCTGGAGAGAAAGGAGGAGAATTAATAAAAACCGGAGTTCTCATTTGAAAAGGAAGGAGAAGAAGAAGAAAGAAAAGGAGGGTCGCTTGGTCGTGGAGCTGGGAGCTTCCTCGACCAAGAGTACTCAAATAGAGGAGCTGGTTGAGGTGGTTCCCATCTCACCGACCATGCGACAGGTAGAGGAGTGGTCTGGTCCACAGGAGGCCCCTGTTCCTCATTGTATAATTAATTAAAATTAATTATTTTTCCTTGTTTGAAAAAAAACCGTTTTGGGACAGCAATTTTTTTTTGGAGATTGTTTTTTTTGTGCTGTCATTCGAATTTGTTTTTGTACATATTGTACATATTTGTAAATATTTTTGTAAATAATTTTTTTGTATATAGTTCCAATGTAATTTTCATTGTACATATATTTTTTGGAATAATATTGTACATATTTTTATTGTACATATTTTCATTGTACATATTTTCATTGTACATATATTTTTTGGAATAATATTGTACATATTTTCATTGTACATATTTTTTTTTATAAATAGTTTTTGGAATTTTTTTTTCGTGTACTAGGTTTAATAAATCTCTTTCTAAGCGGTAGGCCTAACAAGCCATCCATGGGGCTTCTCCCTTTAACGATAATGACGTTCCTAGGTCGCCTATGGCCATCGGGGTTATGCGATCGAAGAACATTGGTTTCTTCTCTTCATTCGGCGAGGAAGTTCTCAGGGACGAGGAGTGGTGTTGCTGTGTTTGTACTTAGGTGCAAACCAGTAGTACCATTCTTTGCTCAGAGGCTTCTTCGGTGTAATGAAGAGAAGAACCAATTATACTTTTGCTTTCAGGATCAGAGGCTTCACCTCAAACAAATTCAAAATTTTTTCCACTTTTCCACTTAGCTTTTACAATAGAACAATTTTCATAGAGTTTAGGGTTTGAAGTCTGGTGCTCGGGAGCGTTCTTCAACTTTCGCATTAGGTTTAGGTGTAATTTATTTTTAGGTTAAACAAGCACAACTGAGTCAGTAGAAATGGACCTGAGGTCTAATCGTGACAGTTGTGATTGTTTTATTAGGTTGGGGAGAATCTGTTCTGTAGAATCTGGTCGTTAGGGGCTTTTCTAAACAGTTCTCACATGCATTGTTGGAGTGGGCTCGCGAACGCGATATTTTAAATTTAAACAAAATGGATATTGTAACCATACTTACTTTTTACAATTGTCTCCAGACGAATCTTGATTTTGGGAATCTCTTATATTATTAAATAAAGATAAAATAAATAAAACAAATTTTTTGAAAATTAATTAAATAAAATTTTTATTAAATAAATAATTTTTTTAAATTTAAGTTAATTTTAGGTAGCTAAATAAAATAAATTTTCTTAATTAAGCTTTACGTCAAGATATAAATAAATATTCTTTGTTTTTTAAAAAAAAAAAATAAATAAATCAAAGTTAAGACGGTGCATCCGATAAATAAACATCCTTTCTGAATATTTTTTATTTTTTCAATTTTTTTTTAAAAATAAATAAATATATTTTAGGGGTGCTATCGTCAATAACTAATTTTAGGTATATATATATATTTCAGTATATCTGAAATTAAATAAATAAATTATATTTTTATATACAATATTATAGGAATTTTTGTGAAAGGTGAAGTAAAGATTAGCGGCGACAGCGGTTTTTTTTGTTCCTTCACAAGTTTGTTTTTACAAAAATTTTTTTTGGGGCGTTCGTTGTTTTTTTCGTTTTGCGTTTTTCATTATTTTTACATTTACAGCGTACTAACTTTTTTTTGTTGTTGGGAATTGGTTTTAGTGTTGTTGTTAGCGAGTTCATAATTTTTCGGGTTTTACCATCAAAATGTCAAACCAACTAGACGTTGACCATCCGTTCTATGGTTTGGAACCCACCGAACTACAGATCGAATGTCTGGTTCGGGGTGTGAACTTCAGGGGGAACAATTGGGCAGAGGACTTTGCAATACCACAATTGGGTCCATCACTCCAAGCTGAACACATACACAATAGTCCAGCATTAGTACAACCGCAATTATCATTAAATTATCCATCAGTACCACAGGTATAACCACCACCATTATATCCACAAGCTCCACTTACAGCACCACCACCATACAACCAACCTCCTCAGGTATGGCGTGACGCGGCTCCAGCGTTAGCACCAGTGGAGTACCGAGGGGTTCATGGGAACAATTTGAGTCGTTATGACTCAAATTGGGTTCCAACCTTCACAGGAGATGGTCACTCTCCTGATGTTCATGAGTTTGTTCACAGAGTGGAGGCGGCTGCCAGGAGGGACCGTGTGAATTGGGACGACCTTAGGTCTATCGTTCCACGGTATCTCAAGGGAGCTGCCGACAGATACTATCTGAATTTAACTCATGAATATGAGGTGGTGACCTATCCAGTGTTAAGGGAGGGACTCCTACAAACCTTCGGTACGCTCACTGATGATAAGGCGATCTTGCGAGTTCTTCTGAACCGCAAACAAAAGTCAAAGGAGAGCGTGTACGAGTATCTGGTGGAGATTGGTTCGTTAAATCGTCGTTTAGCACGTCCATTTGCTGACCGTGAAATGCTAGAAATTGCTCGGGAGGGACTGAGTGTGGAGCTCCAAAACGCTACTCTAGCTGCAACAATACATTCAATTGATGAACTTCGGACTTTATGTCAGAAGTTTGAACGGTTGTGGTCCACACCAGTTCCGACCAGAACATCAAATTTAAGAATTAGCAAGCTACAGCAGGTGGATGATTATGAGGTGGATGTGGAACTAGATCGAGATGGATATTTTGAAACGATGGATTCAAAACAGCCCGAACAACAGCACGAAGAAGGCGACGAGAGATGTAGCGACGCAGGACGATCGGCAACCACCAACGAAACCCAAATAAAATCATCGAATACATTTAATTTCCCATCATTACATCGAACGTATTTTAGACGTCTGGAACGTAACATCAGATATTGGAGGATGAGGAAATTATTTCGTAAAGCTTGTGTTTCATCTATCCTTTCAGAAACAAAGGATCCTCGGCCGCGATTGACAATTAGGATTTTGGACAAACATATTTCAGGATTATTGGATAGTGGAGCGTCAATCACAATACTTGGAAGAAATTCCTTGGAATTATTGGAATCATCAGGTACAACCTACCGTAAATACACTTCGTGTATTCGTACGGCGGATGGTACTGCAACTAAAATTTTGGGTTACATAGAAGTTCCAATAACTGTGAATGGCTCCACTAAACCAATGCGGTTCCATATAGTCCCTGGATTACGAGAAGAGCTCTACCTGGGCATAGATTTCTGGGAGAAATTTGGTATTGTTCCTTCTTTTGTTAGTGAACTGACTCGTACAGAGCCACAAAATTTAAATATACATAACCTCACCACTGACCAGCAACGAGAACTGGATATGATCAAGGATTCTTTCCCGTCATTTGAAGTGTCTGGACTCGGAAAGACTTCTTTAGTTGAACATGTCATCGATGTTGGTGATAGTGCACCTGTTAAACAGAGGCACTATCCCACATCGCCGGCTGTTCAACTAAAGGTCTATGCCGAACTCGACCGAATGCTTCAAATGGGCGTGATCGAAGAGTCTAACAGTTCATGGTGCTCGCCAGTGGTTTTGGTACAAAAAGAATCTGGTAAAAACAGATTATGAATTGATAGCCGTCGTGTCAATTCACTGACGAAAAAGGACGCTTACCCACTTCCCTTGATTGATGGCTTACTAGGTCGTCTAAATAGCACAAAGTACATTTCAAGTATTGATCTCAAAGATGCTTTCTGGCAGATTCCTTTGGCAGAAGCATCTAGAGACAAGACAGCCTTCACAGTGCCTGGTTGTCCATTCTATCAATTCCGGGTTATGCCCTTTGGATTGTGCAATGCTCCCCAGACAATGTGTCGGCTAATGCACAAAGTGATACCACATCAATATCACGAAAATGTCTTTGTTTATTTAGATGATCTATTGGTAGTCTCTTCCACGTTCCAGGAACATATGGAATTGCTGTCCAAAGTCTCTTCATTGTTAAGAGCGGCTGGGTTAACAATAAACCTCAAGAAAAGTAAATTTGTTCTGAGAGAGGTGAAATACTTGGGATTTTTGGTTGGTGAAGATGGTCTTCGAACAGATCCTGACAAGGTAAGAGCTGTAGCAGAGTATCCAGCTCCATCTACAGTAAAACAAATACGTAGACTATTGGGAATGGCTGGTTGGTACCAACGTTTCATACCAAATTATGCAAGCGTGGTATCACCGATTACGGATTTATTAAAGAAAAGTTCTGGTAAATTGAAATGGACATTAGAAGCGCAAGCTGCTTTCGAAAATTTAAAACGATTGCTGACTACAGCACCGGTATTAATTAACCCTGATTATAATAAAGAGTTCTTTATTAGATGCGATGCGAGTCTGACAGGGGTAGGTAGTGTGTTGTATCAGGTTGATACTGACGGACAAGAGTGTCCGATAGCCTTCATGTCGAAGAAATTAAATAGAGCTCAAAGGAATTATTCAGTTTCTGAGCTTGAATGTCTTGCGGCAATTCTGAGTGTGAAGAAATTCAGGGGCTATGTTGAAGGTCACCGATTCACAATTGTGACTGATCACTCAAGTCTGAAGTGGCTTATGTCACAGAAAGACTTGAGTGGTCGTCTGGCTAGGTGGAGCCTAAAACTCCAACATATGGATTTTACCATTGTCCACCAGAAAGGTACCCAAAATATAGTCCCTGATGCTCTATCTCGTCTTTATGACGATACACACGAGGAATTGACGGAAGCATTAACACATCACATTAACGACATTAAACTCGACAATAAAGGTTATCGGCACAAGGAATATACGGATATGATAGCTAAAGTTCAATCATCACCAAAGGACTTTCCATCAGTTAAAGTCGTGGATGATAAGCTATACATACGTATTGAGCCAAGACCTGATGCAATACCCAACGATGTTCCTGTGTGGAAACTCTGGGTACCAAAACCGATGACTTCCAACATGATTCAGAAACATCATGATGATAGTACTGCTGCTCATGGGGGTGTTAAAAAGACTTTAGAATTACTTCGACGTCTTTATTATTGGCCGGGCATGGCGTCACAGGTACACAACTATGTTGTGTCCTGCGACACATGTAAACAAAAAAAAGCCACGAATCAGATATTGCGTCCTCCGATGCAATATCAATTCGAAACAGCACGTCCATGGCAGAGAGTCTATATAGATTTTTTGGGACCGTACCCTCGTTCTACACTTGGGAATACGGTGTTATTGATAGTTCTGGATCATGCTACGAAGTTTGTACTACTGAAACCACTTAGAAACGCAACTTCACCGAAGGTGAATGCTTTTCTAAGGAATGAAGTGTTTCTTACATATGGGGTACCAGAGTTTCTACACAGTGACAATGGCAAACAGTTCACTAGTAGGAACTTTCAAAGTCTTTTGTCAGATTTCGGCATTAAACACATTAGGACCGGTGTTTATAGTACTCAAAGCAACGCGTCAGAGCGGGTCAATAGGTCAGTTCTAGCAGCAATTCGAGCGTTCATAAAAGGTCAACATACCAAGTGGGACTCACAAATTGGTGAAATCGCATATGCACTGCGGGCTGCAGTACATTCTGCTACCAAGTACTCACCGTACTATTTATTATTTGGTCAACATCCAATCTCGGATGGAAATACTTACCATTTGTTGAGATCACTACACAAGCTTGGTGAAGATGCTGGTGAGGAATTAGAACGTTCTGATCATTTGACTCTGCTTCGGAACCGGGTTCAACAAAATTTAAAAGCAGCTTTCAAAAAATCGCAACATCAGTACAACCTGCGATCTAAATTACGGACTTTTCAACCACAACAGCGTGTGTTTGTACGGCAACATCATTTGAGTGACGCTACAAAAAAATTCTCGGCAAAATTGGCTCCAAAGTTCTTACCTGCAATGATTAAGACTAAGATTGGAAATGTACTCTACGAGTGCACAGATATGAGCGGTAAGAATCTTGGAGTCCATCACGCGAAAGACATCAGGGAATGATGTCTTTTCGTTAGGTAGGGTTGTTCCTCTGGCTGATTGTCGTCTCTGGGGTTCACATCTTCAGGTCATACTTACTGGTTGTATCGGGGTGTCCATGGTGCTGACGTTCGGATGGATGGTCGGTCTCAATACTCAGTGAAGTTCCTAAGGACCTCATGAGTGTTGGAACCGGTCATCGGTCTTGACGCCAGTGACTGTGGGTATCTCGATCCCAGATACCGTTTAATAAGTGGAAGTAGTTCGGTGGTTTTCTGTCATGGAGGGGATGGCGACGTTTTTGTGATTTCAAGAGTAAAAATCTTGGTTTTTACCTTGAATTCATGGTGTAACGTTCGCAATATTTGCAAAACAATAATAAAACCAAATTCATCTTCGTTTTCAATTCAATAAAAATGTATTTCATTAGTTTCCGTTCATTTTTACATTAATAATAATTTTAAAATTTTCTAAAACTTAACTGCTAGTTAAATTTTGAATATACTATAAAAAGCAAACGAACGTACTCAATTTTATTTCCAATTCTGACGAACAGATGTCGTTGCTAATCTTTGTTGAATTTTTAGTATTACACGATTTGTTTTTTTACGAGAAGATGTAAAACAAGAAATCACTTTTTGTTCGATTTTTCCAACATTCATTTCTGATTTGGATTAAAGGAAAAAACAATACAGTTTTTTTTTTTTTTTTAATTGTTAACATTATGCGGTGTATGATAATTGTGCGATATTGATATCAATAGAGTTTTAATTAAAAAAAAAATGAAAGAGTTAATTTCAAGATATACATAAAATACCTCGTAAGATATCAATTAATGTAATATCAAAATGTATTTAAAGTTACTGTATCTATTTTAAACGTATCAAATTAAGTTTCATACGCAGTGAATTTTAGCTACAAATTTCATCCAATTTTTCATACTCCATGTTATAAATTTATATAAACCAGAAATTTTTAAATAATTCGTCTTGATTTATAAGATCATTAGTAAAGAAAATAATTAATTATTATTAATTAAATAGTATAATAAATGTTGGTTCGTAAAGCAACTTATAATTTTTATTTGAATTACAAACAAATTGGAATATTCACGCCGCAATGGGGCACAAAAAATACGAATAATAGTTTTATGTGCCAGAAACCTCGCTCGAAAGGATCTATTTCATGCTGCTGAGTTTTTGAAAATTAAACTTTGAAAATTAAAAACAACGCTGGAAGTGAATCACCAATCGACAGTTGTAATTTAAGGTATTTTTAGATTATAGATATATTAATTTTTGTTTAATTATTCTTTTTTCCCCTTTGGGATGTTAGGATAAATTTAGAAAAAACGTATGAGATTCCCAAATTTAAGATTCGTTAAGGGGAAATTGCATCCCGGGCAGATTTTATTAATTTATATAGTAGTAACAAAGGTAAAATTATTACAATTATTATAATAGAACAGATGTAGTAGGTTGGTATATGTTTTTAACCCGTAATGGTCAGACCTCGAAAAAATAACATAGTGGTCACACTGGGTCCAGTTAACAAAAAAACTCTCTGGGTTCAACTCCAAAAATAGTAAACTTTAAAGAAAAAATAATATTATATCGAGCTATTCCAAAAGTATATTTATTTTGATCTTTGAAGTTGTGAATTTTAACGAAAATCATGAAATGATCCATCTATTTGCAAAAATGCAAATTTTTTCAACTCAAATTTAAAAAAAAAATAAGAAATTTTTTTTTTCACTTTTGCCAACACTATGGCTACACTGGGTCTAGTTGACCCCAGCAAAAAGTATGTCCGCACAAATCGATGGCTTTCGAAAACTATTGGAAATCATGGTAGTATCTTCAAACAATATCATATGGCAGCACATATTCCATTTTTAAAGCATCTTGAAAGCTATATCAACTCAAAAATTACCTGGGGTCATCTGGACCCAGTGTGACCACTACGGGTTAAATATTGTTTATTTTTTTTAACATAGCACCAAAATTTTTTCTGCGATAGCTTATTTAGGACCAATTTTTGGCGTGTATACACATTTGTCAAATCGTAATTTTCTCTGTTTGTTTTACTCTCGTTTGCTTCCCATAGGTTTGTGTAACTTTATCGTTTGATTCAAAATTATACAGAATATTGCGTGTGCTCCCCCTCCCTGCGATTTAGTTCATAAAGTTTACAGAATACTGACATTTTGAATTTTTTTGTGACCATAGTTTTTAAAAATTTTATCAATGAAGACTAAATTTGTCAATAATGAAAAAACTTTGTTAGCAAATTTTCATAATACATTTTGAGAATAATTGCATATAGACTAAGAGCCCGCGACGGCCAGACCTTCGTTATTTTATAAAATCTGAAAGTTTCTGTGCGCATACCCCCTACTAAGGTAAGAACGATTAGCGACATATGAAGTTTGGATCATGGTGGCTTTGGCAGAGACCAGGTAACAAAGAGGCCTTCAAAGTTCCGTAAAAGTATAAAAGGTAATTTTTTTATATATTCTTCAGGGTAGTATTAGAAGTCACGTCACCCATTTCCAGACACTTACTATCGTGGTAACCCCCTGCCAGACACCCATAAACATTATCAGTTTGTTAAAGTTTAAGGGTGTCTGGCAGGGGGTTACCACGATAGTGACGTGACTTCTAATACTATCCCCAAGGATATTAAAAAAAATTAGCTTTTATACTTTCACGAAACTTTGAAGGCCCCTTTGTTACCTGCTCCCTGCCAAAGCCACCACGATCCAAACTTCATATGTCGCTAATCGTTCCTACTTGAGTAGGGGGTATGCGCAGAAAAACTTTCAGTTTTTATAAAATAACGAAGGTCAGGCCGTCGCGGGCTCTCGGTCTAATATCTTTTTCTTCATGTCGTTAGAAAATATTGCTGGTCCTTCCCGACTAGCGATTTGTTCAGGTATGCCCTATTATGACCCGAACCGGATCAGGGTGTAATAAGGTATCTATCACTAATAAGGTAACTATCACTAGGACGAACCGTATTTGTACTGATCCGGCCAGGATTTCGAAGTCCTGTCTCAACCCTAGTAGTACATGCCGAACCAGGACCGGATCAGAATCATATATTATGATTTTCCAATTAAAGTATGCCCTATTTGTCGAATGTTGAAAATTTTAAAGTAATGCAAATAATTTGAATAAAACGATTTGAAGAAAAAGACTTAAAATGTTCACTTGTCTTAACAAAATACTAATCGGTATGTTGTTGAGAACATCGTTATCTAGCAATAAAACAAATTAAGTAATGGATCTCGATCAGTTAGTGTTCCTAATTTTTGTGCTAATTGTTTAAAGCTAATAACTATTGGATCGCATTCGGGAATAATACGTTGCATGCCAAGAATTGCATTAGACACGACTGATGATCCATTTAATTTCGTTCGATATCAGTTTCTAGTTACAATTACAATAAATAAATCGCAGGGTACAACTTTCGACAAAGCTGACGTGTACCTGCCTGATCTTTGTTTTGCACATAATCAAATTTATGCAGCATTTTCTAAAACTTTCAATTTGGAATCTTAAAAAACACAAGCTCTGACAACTTCATTTCAAGGGAAAATAGATAATAACTATACAGTTACAATTCGCTTGTGTAAGTACAAAAGATTCTCTGTTTTAATATTATTTCTTTCATGTGATACCCCTATAAAATATTAAATTTAAATAGAAACTATATGACCTAACATTACTTTTTTCATATCGATTTATGTTTATAAATTGAAGTCACGTATTACTATAAAATATTAATTATCGATCGGAAGTTTTTATTAATAATAAAACAAATAATCCATTTAACTTATTTAGCCAGCATTTTTTGTAGACAAAAAAGTAAAAGTGGTCATTAATAAGTTACACTTTTTGTTGTATCAATTTTATTATTGCAAACAAAATTATATTCTTTTTATGCGTAATTAATCGATTTAGATTTGTTTGGATGCGAAAGTTATACCTTATACATGCATTATATTACGATTACTATCCATCCATCCACTGCAATTATAAGAACTACCTAAAAACTATTATAGACAAGAAAAATAAAAATAAATTGCGAGATTAAATTAAAAATTAAAATTCGTTTTTAAATTCCATGGAAACAATTAGGTGTATACACATGGTTGTAATTAACATCACATAATTTATTTATGGAAAATTTGGAGTTCTTTTAATTGATTTGTGATCATTTTTAAACAGGAAAAGCTTCATCGCGGAGTTAAATTATAACTTAATTAAAGGTTCGTTTTCGGCTTTCCGCTATCTAAAAAGAATAAAGAAATATTTAATCTAATGTGTAATTGGAAATAGTCATCAACTTTCACTTAAAATATTTTTCTTGAAACAGTGGCAAATTGTATTTAATCAAATTGAGAGAGGTGTTAGGAAAAGCGGTAATGTTTGTTCGATTCGCAGTACCTCAACACGGCTAGTGATTTATTTACGCACAGTGGTAGCTATGAACAAACATCGCGAGTAAAGGTGGAAATTTTTTAAAATTCATCTACTTTGGTTTTTATATAACATACTTCAGAACATGAAACGTATACATACCTACCTACACTAACTAACTACTAAAACTAACTAGGTGCTTTTAGTTGTTTGGACACTTAGATCGGATATTAAAAGCGGATATTAAAAATATTATTAAAAATATTAAGAGTTTTATAGTGATAATACAAAACCAGAGCCGTCTTCTTTATGATAACACAAATTACACAGAAAAATTTATTACAGTCAACGAAATGACCTTGTCTTATTCACGAAAATGTTTCTCACCGATGGAGTTATAATTTTAATTTTGTGTTTTTGTAATATATATTATTATTTGCTACACAAATTTTATAACGTTAAAACCATATCAACCGGTCTTACCAACTCTTGGGATCATCCCGAGCAGAAATTAGTTAAAGAAAACCTGAATACAGCCAGGGCGTGATCAGGGTCTGGTCAGTCCAGAAAGGGCGAGCCCTATTAGGGCAATCTGATGTGGGCCTGCAATTTAGAATACTCTTTTAGGGTTAACTTTATTTGAATATATCTGGCCCTGATTTATAGGACCTAGGTCTTCAAAGGTTTTAATGTGTTGTTGACTGACTAGTGTTTCATTTCCACACGTGCCTTTTAAAGTATTTTACGTTTTCTGCATATTATACGTTTTTACGTTTATAATACACTAAAACATTACGTAATGCATACACTAAAACATTATCTTTCTGCTTGAATATCTGTTATCGACAGCCAAAAAACTTTTATTCCCCGCCCTCGGCTGAAGTGGAGTGAGTCATTTAGAAACGAAACGCTATAATAAGAAATCGGTTGGGGGCTAAAATAAAGTTATGTAAAATTTATTACTCGATAAAATAAATTAAAAGTTATCTAATCAAAGTGATAATTCGAAAATATTTGAAGAGCAAGATTTTTAATTTAGAAATTGCAAGTTTCTCCTGAGCGTTTAGGAGTCATTTTTTTAAGGTTGGAAACTTTTGATATTTGATACTCTCAATTTTTCTAAAACTTTCAGGATATATTTGTAGTACTGTGATAAGAAAAAATGAAGCTAACCATCTTTTAAGCCTGTCGCGTTTGAACCTTCAATAGAGGTCAAAGTTTCAAGTCACGGGTAAATTGTTTAAATTATATGATCATTCTGCTTCATAAAACCATAACACCCATAACATTTTTTTTAATATGGATACTCCTTGATACGGCTTTTAGGGCCAAGGCCATTCAAAAAATGTTTTTCGTAGCATTTTGCCTTGTTTTCTGGTTTAATATCTGCTAAACTCATAAGTGACCCACAGCAACAACTATTGCGTTAATTAGACAACCTATGATAGTACTTAGAAAAGAGAATGGCCAAGTTATTTTTCTTTTTTTTTTTTAAATCAATTTCTAAATATTAAATTTTTATTTAAAATGGCGTAATCTACTATTGGACGACGAAAAAAGCATGTATTAAAAAAACAAATGCTTGTCCCATGGATTTTCAGCCTTATACCACACAGTAAGCGGAGTATAATAATAGCTATGTTTTAAACTTATTGTCTCATGGCTTCTAGAGTAATTGCCCTTGAACTTTGACCTTTTTTGAAAAATTATCAACTTTCAGACCGTTTACCTATTAAAGCCAAAAGTAACCCATGTTGTTTTAAATTTTTCTAAGGACCATTATAGGTTGTCTTATTAACGCAATAGTTATTGCTGTGGGTCACTTATGGGTTAAACAGATATGAAGCTAGAAAACAAGGCAACAACGAAAAATTACATTTTCGAATTACCTTGGCCCTGCCATGAGTGAGCCACCAAATTATTTATGTTAACATCTCCATAGTATCAAGTAGTATCTATATTTAAGAAAATGTTACGGGTCACGCTCATGGTTTTATGAAGTAAAATGATCATATAATTTATACAATTTACACGTGACCTTAAACTTTGACCTTTATTCAAGGTCAATCGCATCTGATTTAAGAGAATGTAAATTTATCTTTTTCTTATCATAGTACTACTACTACTAAATCCTAAAAGTTTTAGAAAAATTGAAGGTATCAAATCAACTATCACACCCTCACCCTAGTCCAACTTTAAAAAAATGACTCTTAGTGCTCAAATATAAAATTTAGTGGATTTTTTTTTGATTTTCTTGAAAATAATTTGAAGTTATATCTTACTATATATATAATGAATTTGTTAGTTTTATACAGTACATTGTTAATAAAAAAAGTTCTAAAATACGTTTAAAAAGTAAAAGTTCTAAAAACTTTAAAATACGTTTAGATATTATATTTTTAAGTATAATACGCGTAGAAAACTGTGTACCAAACTTCAAGTATAATATACGCCGTCAATATACCAGTTGTGACACATATTGTAATTTTTTTTATAAAAATACAGTATATTTTTAATATTTTTATATAAATATAGACACTATACAGAAACATTTTATAAAAAAAAACTCGCAAAAATCGTTGAACGCTGAACGTTGGTTCATTAACGGTCCATTACTGGCGACCAGTAACGCAGCAATGGCCGAGTACTGACAACCATGACTGGATATTTTACAACGTAACATAATCTGAACTTAGTTTTTCGTTTCATTACAACACAAATTTCTTCAATATTAGTATCTATCTATATCAACTGTAGTTTTGTTAAGCTAGCAAAAAAAAAACAACAACAATTGTGAATATAATCTCCAATGTTTGCACGGTTATGACCTAAGGACATCTTCTTTGAGTTAAATACATATATACTATGAACATTAGACCAATTGTATTGTTTTTGTTTTTCTAGCCTGGTGGTTTTATCACAAAACAGTGTTCCAGAGTAGAGCCAACACGAATCTCGTTCTGGACTAAAGGCCATCAGAGTTTATTGACGAATTTCAATTTTTCAAAGGATGTTCATAATTCGATTTAATGAAGTAATACAAATAAATATTTGGTAGCTTTTAGAGTAATGAGTGGTGCATTACTCTACTCTACAAGCTACCAAATTTTTATTTGTATTATAATTCGTTAGAATCGAATTATCCTTTGAAAAATTGAAATTCGTTAATAAACTCTGATGGCCTCTATTCCAGAACGAAATTCGAGTTGCATTTACTCTAGAAAACTGTAGGTCATAACCGTGCAAAAATTGGAGATTATTTATTATCATATAAAGAAGATTAATTAATAGTATTAAATTTAAAATTTTACTTCTAACATGAACATATACTGGTTTCTTCTTAAAAATATTAAACGTTACGTTATTTTTTTATTTTTTATAAATGTACGCATATAAAAAGTGCAAATATGTTAAATAAAATTTTCAAGGCTATGTTATTGTGTTTTTATAATAATCATAGAATCAAAGTGGTTACGTATTTCATGTTGAATGTTGATGTCATCTGTTTTCTACAATCTATTTTTCTATAAAATTATGATATTCAGCTTCTTAGTATCTTTTGAACCACTGTCCAGCCATACCACATATATTTTTTTGTGTGATATTCATGATCAATAGAGAACCGTAAACTGCCAAAACGTGTCCTTCACTTGTACCAATTCTAATATATGAATCATTCATGGGTAATTAACTGTTAAGTGGAAAAAGACTGTCGGTTCTTCGAGACCAAATTACATTGACAGGTGATTATATTTCAGTTTTAGTGAACGGCCTCCTGCAATGATAATTTGAAAATTAAGATATGAGATTTGCAAAACAAATATATGTGTGTGTCTATCGTTTCTGATTTTGTAACATTATTGACATCTATTCAACATCGAAGTAACTTCAATTATACTCAATCAAACCATTTAATGTTTCACCGGTTTCTATTGATTTTAAATCTATTATTTTATTCTCAATTTTAAAAACTATTTAAATTAACAATAATACTAAAAGAAGCATTACATAAAATATAATTTATTTACATTTTTTTAAACAGGAACGTTATACAAATTAAATAAATTCTAATTAAAAATATGTAATACTTTATACAATCGAATTACAACAATAGTTTTGCGACAATAATAACAAAAGATGTCTCACATAATTCAAAGAAAACAATTTTAACATTTTTTCTATATTATAACAAAGTAAAATATGGTAAATTAAAAGACCATTCACTAAAAACAGATTGCAGTATGTAATAATTAGTTTTCTTTTTTTAAATTCTTTTAATGATTTCAAACAAAAGCATAAAGAATGATGACAGGAGAAATAAATTACATTAGTGAAGTTTGAGTTTTGATAAATGAATGAACGAACCGAACGAATTGTTGGAAGAAAAGTAAAGGTGAATAACCTTCTTAATTTCACTTTTAACTTTTTTTGAAATTCAAACGAACTAATTACATGGTAACACCAGTTTAGGCAACCAATTAAATATATTATAAACCATACTTGTGAATTGTCTTATATTGTCAATACAAGGTTGTACAACTGGTCCATTAACGGTCCATTACTGGCGACCAGTAACGCAGCAATGGCCGAGTACTGACAACCATGACTGGACCATTAACATAATTTTACTGGATGATAACTTCGGACAATAAATGGCTGCCATTCATGGACCAGAGAAAAAAAAACAGCAATGGCCCATACAAGGTTGTACAGTTGGCCCAGTAATGAACCGATAATGATGATCAGTATTGCAGCACTGGCCGAGTACTGGCAACCATGAGCGGGCCATTAACAAAAATATAAAATAATATCATAGGCAAATTTGATAGTATTTTAATCAATCAGTGTTTAATGAAATAGTTTATTCTCAAGCAAAAGGTGCGAGAGAATAAAATGCATTACACACGAATTGATTACACTACTATATTCCCTGACATAGAATCTTGTAATATATAAAATCAAAACATTTTCTTCAATTAAAACAATAAATCTTTATTGTTTTAATTGATAAATTCAAATTTCTGATTAAAAAGCCCAGTAGCCCTATTCCGGTACATCGTGAAATAGGAATTGAGAAATAAATTATAGCAATTTTTTCATAACGAGTATTCCGTGTCGCGGGAAATAAATTCGTATTAGAAAATATTTCTTTATTTCATTTATTGCACTTTTTTCTCAATTCCCAATTCCCAGAGAAATGCTGGAATAGGCGTACAGTAGCCCTATTCCGGTACATCGTGAAATAGGAATTAGGAAATAAATTATAGCAATTTTTTCATAACTAGTATTCCGTGTCGCGGGAAATAACAAATTCGTATTAGAAAATATTTCTTTATTTCATTTATTGCACTTTTTTCTCAATTCCTAATTCCCAGGGAAATGCCGGAATAGGTGTACTGTACTCCTATTCCGGCCTTTCCCTGTGAATTGGGAATTGAGAAAAAAGTGCAATAAATTAAATAAAGAAATATTTTCTAATACGAATTTGTTATTTCCCGCGACACGGAATACTAGTTATGAAAAAAT
Organism: Diogma glabrata; assembly: GCA_963693315.1. Taxonomy (NCBI): domain Eukaryota; kingdom Metazoa; phylum Arthropoda; class Insecta; order Diptera; family Cylindrotomidae; genus Diogma; species Diogma glabrata. Next base: position 318,740,326 of record OY856186.1, on the reverse strand, counting down.
TGCTATAATTTATTTCTCAATTCCTATTTCACGATGTACCGGAATAGGGTATGATAAAAAAAACCCTTCCCATTCAATGAATCAAATTCAACCAAACCATAGACAAATAACCATAAACAAATTATATTATTTGTCTATGCTATAGGTTAGAAAACAATACAATAATACATAGTACATACTATTATTATGAAAAAAAAACATACAAATAAAACTGATATGAATAAATGAAAGAGAATAAATAAATTAATTACAAAATAATTTAAAATAAAATAAAAATGTCTGATGAAAAACAATTTACAACTTATACCAACCTCATCAATATTATCATATAGTCTTTTAGCCGAGAAGCTATAACTAAACTATAGCTGAAAGTTTTTCAAATATATATTTCTAAAATGGATATTACTCTAGCGAATTTCCCATACAAGGTTGTACAACTGGTCCAGTAATGGTCCATTACTGGCAGCCAGTAATGCAGCAATGGGCGAGTACTGGCAACCACGACTGGGCCATTAACATAATTTTACTGGATGATAACTTCGGACAATAAATGGTTGCCATTCTTGGGCCAAATACTGGCAACCATGACTGGGCCGTTAAAAAAAATATACATTATTATCATATGTAAATTTAAATAAATTAAATACAAACTAATTTAAAATAAAATAAACGGAAAAAATTCAAAAATCCCCATACAACTGGTTCAGATGCAAGAATGGCTGAGTAATGGCAAACACCGCCCTGACTCCGCCAGTACTCCGCCATTAAAAAAAATATAAAATAATATTTTTTATACATAAATTATTTACAAAATAATTAAAATAAAATAGAAATGAAAATAAATTAAAACATATACCAACCTTATCTCTATTACCATAGTCTTTCAACCGACAAGGCGATAAACTATATATGAAATTTTTCAAACTATGTATTTCTAAAAGGGATAATACTCTAGTGAAATTTAATAAAAAATGACATAGATCGGCAAATTCATGGCTGCAGTACTGGTCCAATAACAATAGCCAAGTAATATTTACCGTTCATGGGCAAGTGCTTGGCCCTTCAATGGTAACAATATACTGGCTATTTTCTGTAAACCATAGATCGGCCGATGATTGGTTCTAGTATTGGCCCAATAACAATAGCCAAGTACTGTTAACCATTAATGGACCAGTGCTTGGCCGTATGTCAATGTCTGGCAAAACCTACTTGGGTTTAACCAAATGACATAGATCGGGCAATTCTTGGTTGCAGTACTGGTCCAATAACAATTGTCAATTAATGTTAACCATTAACGGGCCATTGCTTGGCTATTTAAAATTAACTGTACTGACCATTTTCCATAAACCGTAGATCGGCCGATTCATGGTTTCAGTAATGGCCCAACAACAATAGCCAATTAATGTTTACTATTCATGGTCCAGTGCTTGGCCATTCAAAGGTAACTATATACTGGATATTTTCTGTAAACCATAGATCGGCCGATGAATGGTTCCAGTACTAGTCCAATAATAATAGCCAAGTACTGTTAACCATTAATGTGCCAGTGCTTGGCCATATTTCAAAGTCTGGCAAACCCTGCTTGGGTTGCACGCAGTAAAAAGCTGCTTTCTTCTTTTGATAGAGCTTTGATCAATTATCAAACTATTTTGTTTACGATACGATTGATTGTATTGTTTGTTCTTCATTTTTCCAAATGTTGTTGAATTGTTTCCAATTTTCTATGCTCGATATTTTGTTTTGTTTCCGAATAAGATAGGTAATTTCGTAAATGAGCAGAATGTCTATTTTTTGTATAGTTTAAGATATTAAAATTAGTGTCACATCCGGAAATTAGATATACGAGTTTTCTCCGGGACGAGTTGTGTCCTTATGTAAATCTTACATATATATGGATGAAAAAGTCTCATATATACTACTAAATATAAAACGGAATGTCAAAACTGGCAGTCCGAATGGAACTTAAAAATTTGTAGTGATTTTTAAATACTTTTAAAAAAAAAAAATTTTGAAATAAATTGAAAGAACTTAATGAATTGCAACACTTGCAATAGCGTAAACTCACACTATGTAATGTAATAATACAAACTGTGCTATTATATAGAAGTAAAGATAAACTCTGACTTCCACTATTTAAAGAATTACATCAACTTTTGAAAGGAATATTACACGAACAATTAATTTATGTTTCATGTACAGTAGAGGCAGAAAGTATGAGGCACCCTTTAATTTTTAGTGAAAAAGCAAAAATTAAATATGCAGTTCATTTTATTGTGTTATAATAATATTGAAATATAAAACTTTAACTTTTTAACACCGAATTAAAAGTAATTTAGCCCACATTTACTTTTATTTAGCCCAATATTGGACTTATCGAAATAACCACCCATTTTTTTAATAATTGCTGCATAAACTCTTGGCATTCTACCGACTAATTTGTCAAGACATTCTGCATCCAATTTATCCCACACTGACTGGAGTATCTCTCAGAGATTAATAATAGATGCAATATTTGTTTTTTGAACCTGCCGATCCATTTCTTCCCAGAGTAATTCGATGGGGTTGCAATCAGGAGTTTGTGGGGGCCACTCCAATACTGTGAGCAGTCTTTTCTTTTCCAAATTCTTTAAAAATTGCGTGCACAATTCTGTGCAAGTTACTTGCTGCCAAAGCATCTCCATACCATAACGGATCCTCCACCATGTTTCACAGTCAATCAAATCATCTTGTGCAGTTATCTAAATCATTCTCCGTAGTACGGAATTCTTCGCTTGGTTCCAAACATTAGAAACTGCGATTCATCGGTTCACATGGCTTTCGATCACTGTCGAGGTGACCAATCTTTGTGTGCCAGTGCCTATTTTAACCGTTTTTCCCTATTTCCTGGTTGTAGTAATGATTTCCGTGCGGCAACTCCTTCATTAAGACCCTTTTCTCGAATGCTACTTTTTATTGTAGACACACTAACTTTCGGATCATGGAATTGATTGTACTTCAGAGTAACTTCGCTGGATAGACGTCTATTTAATAGAGAGATATTCGCCATTTCAATTTCTTGACGTTTTGATGTATTTTTTGGGCAGCGAGAACGTTTTTTTGAGTCGTGAGTGTCTCTGGAGCACGATAGAGCGCAAACGTACGTTGGACAGTTTAACGCAAAATATTCATTTTTAAGCAATTTAAACCTGAGAATATTCTTCTTCGTGATAAACAAATACTCTCTCACGTTGAATTATTGATAATTCTTATCTTTTAATCATTTTATCGCTGAACATTGAAAATAAAAGTCCTTTATAGACTAAGATTTAAAAGACATAGATTTACCGTTATTTCTTAATATAAATATGTGTGCACGCTAAAAAACTTCAGTTTTATTAGAAAAAAAAACACAATAATTTTAAATGCAGGTGCATTAATCACTTTATCAAGATATTTACTTTAAGGAATTTTTTGCCTATTTTCCATAAATGTCTGTATATATTTTTTTAATTTTTTTAAATCACTCCTGAAATATAGTTATATGTTCAACAAATTGTGGTTGTTAAGACAAATTTAAATATCTAAAATAGTTGCGATATGTATACAACTTCAAAGGTTATTTTGATTTATTTAACATGCCTCATACTTTCTGCCCCTACTGTAAATGTGCGAAAATAGTAGATTACATACCTAGAGCTGTAAATAGCATTTTACATGCGAGGGAAAATATTGCGCATGAGACGCGTAGCGGCGAGTGCAGTGCCGTCACGAGCATGGAAAATGGTTTGCAGCTCAAGTTTTGTTATATACTTTTTCTACGACTTTGTTTTAATACCAAAACGCGTAAAAATTACTATTTTTCTTTAAATAAAATTTTTTCTTTTTATTAAAAGCGTGCGGTAATATATATATGAAAATCCATTACCGCACGCTTTTTTTTACTTACCGCATGCTATTTGAAATAATTAATTTACAATGTCATGGATAGTGTGATGTAATTGATAATTTAATGTGATAGGAGTAGAAAAATCAATTTCCTACTCCTATCACAGTAAATTATAAATTACATCACACTATCCATGACATGTAAATTGATTATTTCAAATAGCGTGCGGTAAGTAAAAAAAAGCGTGCGGTAATGGATTTTCATATATATATATTACCGCACGCTTTTAATAAAAAGAAAAATTTTTATTTAAAGAAAAATTTGATTTTTAAAAATTAAGTATTTCAATTCATTTTGACACAGAATAATGCAAAGCCTACCACAATTTGTAAACTATTTGCATTTAATTTATAATAAGTAGGGTAAATGATACAATAATGGGCACTCGTAAGCAATTTTTTACTTACAACCAACCGTGTATAAAAGTTAATCTCCAACTAGAAGAGAAAAGTTTTAAAACTGGGAGATCGTTTGTTTTACTTTGTTTTAGACCGTCCAATTTTCATTTAAAATTAATGTAGGGTATAAATAAATCGCAAAATATACAATAGTAACTTTTTGCCAGTTATGGGCACAGAAATACAGTAATCGGCATCCGTAACATTTACAATAATTGGCATAGAAAAATTAAATTTAGAGTACAATAATCGTCCCGTATGTATAATTTTTCGACACACCTGTTTTTACAATTCAGGAATAATAAATAAAACTATGGGCATTTTATTTCATATATAATATCACAAAATTTCAACTAAAATACTAATTCATTTATCACATCAAATTTCAAATCACATCAAATAAAATTAAATAAATAATAATAAACATAAAATTAAAATAAATAATAATAAACATAAATATAATAACAATAGTAATAGAATATCTATAATTATCTAAACTATACACGACGAACATAAAAATTTTGGTTGCACAGCCAGTTTTAATTTGGTTATGCACGTCACATGATATTCAGCAGTACATTTCCAACATTGCATTCCTTTATTATTGATGCGAATACTGTTAGTGCAATGATAGCACATTCTTCCCGAATATGACATTATGGGGTGGTCTCCATTCTGATCATTGTGTGACGGTTGTATATCGGGAACATTTGTTTCAGTAATCATCAAATCCTCATTAGAATTGGATAAAGGAATAGAATTAGTCGAATTAATCCGTTTTTCTGCAGAGTAAATGGAAATCGATAGTTTTTCAGTTGTTTTCGTTGAAGTGCTATCTGCTAACTGTTCCAGAGGAATAAATTCATCAAACGTAAGTTTTCTGATGGGAAGTTTTTTCGGCGGCATTTTTAGTTTAGGGTTCTTATTTTGTTTTTTATTGGCAATTCTTAATTTTAACTTGTCTTCCTGAATTTTCTTTTTGTTTTCCTGAATTTTTTTTTTGTTTTCCTTATTTTGTATTCTTTGCAGTTGCCGTCTTTCTTTTTCTAGCTCTTTATTCTCTTGTTGTTTGCGTTTTTCTTCCTGAATTTTTGCATAGCCTGATGAGGTTACAACAAAAGGTAGGCTTTCTTTTGCTTTCCCCTGGTTCTTTCGTTCTGGCGTTTTAATCCATCTCAAATATTTGTCTATGTCCTTTAAGGGCTCAGGAGGGCAATAGGCAGTTTTATTTAGCTTTTGAATACATAATTCATCTTGTATATCATTTCCGTTTTGGGCAGATTCTGTTTCGTTTCGTTCTACAGATTCAGGTGGATCCAGCTCAAATACGTTAGGTAAGAACACAAAATCATTAATTTCCAGTATGTTAATTGGGTGGTTGTTATTCAACGAGGGTAAGAGAGCTTTATATATTTGAAGCAAATATTGAAACTCATCGTTTTTTTGTGGCATATCTACTTCTGTTGCTAGCTCCAGTTCGCGCAATTTTGGCCCTACAATATTTGAAAATTGTTGAATGTTGATGGTAGGAGATACTAAATGATCAGTTTCTACTATGGGGCCAGGTGACGATTGAATTTTTCGATGGTCGTTTGAAAATGATTTCCCTAAACATTTTGAGCTATCTATAGCAAATCTATTAAATGGATAAATACCACAAGCTCTAAACCCATTTATAAATGAAATCGGATTTTCTGCTGCCTTAATTGCCTTTTCAAGCAGTGGTGCGAAAGTCTCTTTCGTTACCGTCTAAGTTTTCGTCCTAAATACCGTCTAAGTTTTCACGTTTCCAGTCCCTGACAATTTGTTGCCAAGCCGATTTCAGAGGCTTAAATGCAGACACATCACATGGCTGTAAAATTCTAGTAGCATTTGGATACAAAGCGATTAATATTATTTGTAGTTCTTTGCACAAAACGCTTAATTCAAAGGTGAGATGTGTTGAATGTCTATCCACGAACAAAATAACAGGAAACTGGGTGCCAGTTTTTAGTACATGAGGATAAAATACATTCGAAATATATTCAAAAAATACCTCTTTCGTCATCCAACCGCTGTCACTTCTTCCAACACCCCAGTGTTGAGGAACTGAATTTCGAATGCTATCCGGAATCCTTTTGTAAGGATAGATTACCGTTGGTGGTATCATACTTCCCGAAGCTGAGAAACTGAACATAACTGTTAGGCAACTCTTTGATGAGCCTTGCTCGACCTCATACACATTCCTACTTCCAACTTTTGCCAGTACGTTTTTCGTTTTAGGGCAGAGTAAAAAATTGGTTTCATCACCATTAAAAATTCTGTCTGGTTCAGATAAAATGGAAAACAAACTTTTATCCACCAAATAATTTTCAATTTGAACGAACCAATTATGTATATTGTCGACAGAAACTTTTGAACCAGCCGTTGTTACCTGCAAGAGAAATGTTTTAAGGAAACCATTCAAAAATTAAAATACAATACAATTAAAGCCAAATTATCTTACCGGTTCCGGTATTCTAGTAGTTATGCTTGGATGTCTTTTCAAAAACAGATTGTACCAACCTTTACCAGGCCTATTGGTCGGTCCAAAGGAATGTTCACGTGGACTTTCATCCAAAAACCGTTTAACAGCTTCTACGATATCTTCGCGATGTTTTGGAAAGCCTTTCCGTGCGCTTTCAACGATCCAGTCAATTATTATAGACTCCTCATTCGTAGTCAAAACTGTCATTGGCCCAGGCCGACTTTTTTTAAACTTATCGGACAATCTATATTGAATAGTGGAACGAGGAACGTTAAATATTTTCGAAGCAGTCTTTTTGCCAATTTTTCCATTAATGACAGCATCACAAGCCTTTTGGATATTTTCCTCCAAATAAGATGAATTTCTTTTTGGCATCTGGAATGTGTGATTTCCAATTTATTTATTTATGTTCATTTCATATATAGTTATGATTTGGAATTTAAATAAATATTAAAGATGATATTTACTTACTATGGGCTTATAATAACCTGCATACAGTTATCAACCCTTTAAAATATTACATTTATCGGCACCATGTCCGTAATTGATTTCCATATATATATTAATGGGCAGTCTATGCCGAATAATGGAAATATATTACACGACAAACATAATTATGGACACATATAAAATTACTGCATTTTTTAAATTTTTTAATATTTTTAATTAAATTTCACGTAAAATAATATCGTCGCAAAAACAACCAAAAGGCTGTAAAAATCCCGCGCCATGTTTTTATTTAGCTTGAAAAGATAATTTTAACTATTATTAATTACTTTTTGTGTTTGGCACTTTACAAAAATCTGTTAAATCATTAGGCACATGTTTATATAATTTTGTAATAAAATTTTGATTTCAAAACATCAATAAAATTGTTCTATGAGACTAAATACAAATTACATAGTGGTTTTATTTACTTATCCAAACTTCTATCCCCCACATATAAAATAAGCCATATTAAATTATTTGATTATAATATTAGTACATAGTTAAAGTATGGTTCATAACACTACATATCATAATTCTGAACATACAATAAATATACACATTTTATTTAAAACAAAGCAAATATTATTTATTGTTTTCTCTGTAAAAAATGCTCACTTTCACTTACATATTTCTTGAACAAAAACCTTGGCGCGACCTTTTCTAAATAAGCCATTAAAGCCAAAGTGAACAAATTGGACTCATAGTATAACATTGATACAAATTTTGAGAAGATTTTGTGAGTGATTAAGTACTATTGGAATTCATTTGAATTTTGTAATTCGAAATTATTATTTTTTATTTTCTCTTAGAAAACTTCTTTTAAACATTTTTTTGTGTTTCGTGTTGGGATTGAACTCACATTCATCACAGACACCATAGTTTAATTCCCGGTGTCTTATACATTCAGCCACAGAGGCGATGATGAAACATATTTTAATTATCATGTTTAGATTACTTCCTAATTTACTTAAAATCAATCCTTCATCTGTGATTACATAATTCTAAATTATGGAAACTAAAAAATTGAATAAATTAAATAAAAAATTAAACAAATGAAATAGTTTGCCGGAATCCATAGTCTCAGGTGGCTTCTATCCACAGAGTTTAGAAAAAAAGCGTTCATCAACACCTTAAAACGCAAGTTGTTGTGGGACCTAACCTAGGTCTTAAAAGGTATTTATGTGTTGTTGTGACACATATTCTAAACCCTATTACAAAAAAATTCCATTTTTAAAGTTCTATTGTTTTTTTCGAATAAAATATATTTCAAATAGAAGGACCAGTCCTTAAATTTTAAAAATACTTAAGCAATTTTAACGTTAATGAATAACACAAGAACATAATGGCCAAAGCTTATATTATACAGTTTAAACATATTAAAATAAAACGGTATTTCAAAATTAATAATTACTAAATTTGTATAAAAAGAAATATATGTAATTGTAGTTTTACTAGCTAGAGATGGCAGTGATCAAGTTTGCATAAAAATTTCAAATAAAAGAACTGGTCCTTCTAATTGAATAGGTGAACCGGCTATTCTTTTATTCGTTTAAAAATACCAGCTCTTATGTTCGCGGTAAGACGGTAGCTCTTGTTATAGTTATTGGTTGCTAGACATTATTCCAACAATTTCATGTCGAATATTAAATTTTGCATAAAGTAATAATTTATAGTTAGTTTTATATATGCATTTAGTTAGTTAGTTTTATATATGAAGTTTTCAAATTTTGGTTTTTATGAAATTTTGCTTGTGGACAATATAGATAAAGGCGATCTTTACAATACTCGCGATTTCGTTAATAATGTGGAATGTCTGTGGAATGTTAATAATGTGGAAAGGCACATCTTTGGTCAAGATCAACTTTATTATACGTTGAAGCATATTTGCAATTTAAAATAATTCATCAGATTAGCTGCACAGTCAACCATGGTCCACAGTCCACGTAATTTATCTCACTACTGACATTATTGTCTTTATTTAGAAAAGGTCGCGCCAAGGTTTTTGTTCAAGAAATATGTAAGTGAAAGTGAGCATTTTTTTACAGAGAAAACAATAAATAATATTTGCTTTGTTTAAAATAAAATGTGTATATTTATTGTATGTTCAGAATTATGATATGTAGTGTTATGGACCATACTTTAACTATGTACTAATATTATAATCAAATAATTTAATATGGCTTATTTTATATGTGGGGGATAGAAGTTTGGATAAGTAAATAAAACCACTATGTAATTTGTATTTAGTCTCATAGAACAATTTTATTGATGTTTTGAAATCAAAATTTTATTACAAAATTATATAAACATGTGCCTAATGATTTAACAGATTTTTGTAAAGTGCCAAACACAAAAAGTAATTAATAATAGTTAAAATTATCTTTTCAAGCTAAATAAAAACATGGTGCGGGATTTTTACAGCCTTTTGGTTGTTTTTGCGACGATTTGACTAATTTTTGTTAAGTAAAACTAATAGATAAATAAACAAAAATACTACACACTATAGTATCTTTTAATAAACGAAAAGCAGTTTACGCGTTTATTTTTAATAATCTTTCTGTATGAATCACTTATTGCTTATACTATTATAATAGAGTTGAGAGTTTATGTTTCATTTATGAACGGCATTAAAAATAAAATATTTTGTTCAAAAGTTGCAAAACAACCGTAGAATATTATAGTTTATTATTTATGAAATTAAAATTAATTTTTTAATAAAAATAAAACTAAATTAAGTTTAAAGTTGTATTAAAATAAAAATATATTGTTTATTTGAAATGGCAACAGATTTGAAATACATTTTAATACAAATGGTTCCAATGGTTATCATTTTCGGCTGCACATTGGGTAATCATTTTGTATTTAAAATACAATTAGTTTCAGTTAATTTCTTTAAAGAAAAACATAAACGCACTTTTAGCGTTATTAGGCCATCGTATTTTGTCAATGTATAAATCATCGATATGAATCCATCCAACTTTTCTTTGTAGATTTGTAATTTTGTCATTAACCCCCAAATCCAAAGATAAACAATAACAATTACCATACGGATAAATCTCCGAATAAATTTTAAATTTTCGAAAATTGAAAACTGAAATCAACTGATTTTGCTTATTTTGGTTGGTTGTTATGTTGGTTGTCTTCCAATTTTTCTTAAAAATACATTTTTGTATATTATATATTTTGATTCGCCTAAATGACCTCTAAAATAACTATTAACGTCATATATAGAGTACAGAATTATACTTCACGAAATCAAAAGGTTAAATAAAAATGAGTATATAATAAAAATTTTGAGTGTGGTCTACAAATACAATGAAATAGATAGATAATTTGAAATTTGAAATAATCTGTAAAAATTTGAATATAATCATCTTCTTATGATAAATGAGCAATTATGTATATGAAAACAATATATGTGTGGTGTGTGTGTGTGTGGTTTTGGTGTACACATGAATTGTGTAACTTATATATAAAAAAGTTCTTCCTTCGTTCACATGAATTTGTGTAACTTATTTATAAAAATATTTAAAATTTTTCAATTTTTTCTTATGTAAAGGCAGCGCTGCAGGTAAAAAGGAGGCTTTTGACGAAACAAGTGTCGAAGATTTTAAAACAACAAACTTTTGTTTGTTTTTATTAAAGTATTTTATCTTTTTATCCTAAAATCTAAACAAATAAAATCAAAATAATTTTTTAACAACACGTTAGGAATAACAAGCGAAGCAAAGTTTCCATACACAAATCTGACAAAACTAGAAATTTTCGACGTTATTAAATTAATATCATATCATGGTCAATCATTATTTACAAATGGTTAATTAATTGTTAATTAGTTGCTTCTTTATAGAAGCAAATGAACATGGTTGTTAAATCGACGGGTCAAGAATATGAAGGATCCCCATCTAATGGACTTGGCACTTTGACGCAGTGATGGGGCTCAGTAAACTCAGTGATCTTAGGAGCTACAACGGTAGGGTCACCCATGCCGTTAGGTCCTCGGTGAGAATCGAAGCCAAGATCAAGTCCAAAACCCAAAGCTAAGGTGAGACACGTACGCCGAAAGCTTAGCATGGTCAAGGGGGTGCTTGATTATTAGTACGGAACTCTGGATACCGGGCGCCCTCCAGTTTCAATAGCCTTACCACAGCACAGGGCTCTGTTGTGGCTGACCAATGTACCTCCCTACTTTCTCCATAAATATTGTATGGAAAACTATAAAGTTTTAGACGAGAGCGATGCTTCTCCAAACGCATCACATAAACCAACAACAAAACTGTGCACCATGTCCTACTCTAGGATCATGCCTGATTTGTCAGCTCATTCTAAACCAGACAGCACACATGCCATGTCTGACTCTAGGATCATGCCTGATTTATCAGCTTATCCTAATTCGGATAGTACACACACCATGTCTGACTCTATGGTAATGTCTGATTCACCAGCTTACTCTAAGTCAGACAGAAGACCTGTACGATATAGACAAAAATCTCTAGTACCTAAATTAAGTTGCGTTCAGATTAATCTGCACAGATCAGAAATGGCTTCAGTTAATTTGAACCGGTTAATTGAACAGGATGCTCACGATCTTGCATTTATACAGGAGCCGTGGGCAGACAGCAAAAGAATAAAAGGTCTATCGTCAAACAAAAATACAAAACTGATCTATTTCTCAGATGTGGAAAGACCGCGAACCGCGATTCTCTTCAACAAACATCTGAAAATATTTCCGTTGAATGAATTTATCTGTAGAGATCTTACAACGGTCCAGATAGAAATTCATCTTCCTCAAGGTGGATTTCGTAAATTCATTTTAGCTTCTGCATACTTCCCGGGGGATGAGGACGAGACACCACCAGAAGTGGTAGAGAAACTCATCAAGTATTGCAACAATAACCACTATAACCTCATAATAGCGTGTGATGCTAACGCTCATCACACCGTGTGGGGAAGTAGCAACATTAACACAAAAGGCGAGCGTCTGCTTCAATTTTTGTATACAAACAATATGTTTATTGCAAACAAAGGTAGTGAGCCTACCTTTAGAAACGCAATCAGAGGCGAGGTCCTTGACCTTACTTTAACTAACATAAACGCTACTAACCATATTAAGAACTGGCATGTTTCGAAGGAAGCTTCTATGTCTGATCATGCTTATATATGTTTCAACATAGAACACTACCCGAAGAGCATCCAGTACTTCAGAAACCCAAGAAAAACCAACTGGAAACTTTACACAACATATCTTCATGATAATGTAAATAGTTGCAGCAGTATCAACTCTACATTTGAGCTTGACTCTGCAGCAAATAATTTACAAGAAATTATCACTGAAGCATACAACCTTAATACTCCAATAACTCAATCCAAAAGATGCAGAGATGTACCTTGGTGGAATGGTAACTTGGAGAGGAAAAGGAATAAAGTTCGCAAGCTCTTTAACAGAGCAAAAACAACAAATAATTGGACAGAGTACCGAGTAGCTCTAACCAATTATAATAAAGAACTCAGACAATCAAAAAGAAATAGCTGGAAAGAGCTCTGCAATACGATAGATAATCTGCCTGCTGCAGCTCGACTCCAAAAATTGATGTCGTCTGATCACACAAACCCTCTAGGCTCAATCTGCAAACCAAGTGGTACGTATACCACCAGCTGTATTGAGACACTAGATACTTTACTTCAAACCCACTTTCCGGGCTCAATAAAATGGAGCACGGAAGATAATGCTAACGAAGACGTACGTCTTCTAGATCCTGCAACTAAAAGTAATGCAGATCATTTAACCAACACAATTTTCACCCCCAACAAAGCGAGATGGGCTATAGAATCCTTCGGTCCGTATAAATCTCCAGGAGGTGATGGAATTTTTCCGGTATTTCTGCAAAAGGGTCTAACAATCATTCTTCCATACCTCATGCGTTTGTTCAAAGCAAGCTTTCGCCTTGCTTACATTCCTCAGATATGGCGAGAAACCAGAGTTGTTTTTATACCTAAGCCAGGAAAAAAACCAAATGAAGCCAAATCATACAGACCCATAAGCCTTACATCTTTTCTATTAAAAACAATGGAAAAGATGTTGGATTATCACATCCGTCATGTATGTCTGAAACAAAACCCTCTCAACTGTAGCCAGCACGCCTATCAGACTGGGAAATCTACTGAAACGGCGTTGCACAAAATGGTGAAAGAAATTGAGAGCACCCTAAACTATAAGGAGGCACTTGTTTGTACATTTATGGACATACAAGGAGCCTTTGACAATGTCCACTTCAATGCTATCGTTGAAATGGCCACAAAGAAAAATATAAACCCGCTTATCATTGCGTGGATTATCAAGATGCTACAGAGTCGGAAGATAACGGCTACACTAGGTGATTATTCAGTGACTGTTACTGCATCTAGAGGCTGCCCGCAAGGGGGCGTGCTCTCTCCGCTGCTTTGGCTAATGGTGGCTGATGATCTCCTCACTAAGCTAAATGATTCCGGCTTCAACACTGTAGGCTATGCCGACGACTTGGCAGTCATGGTTAGAGGGAAACATGACTCTATTGTCGCTGGTCGAACCCAGACAGCTCTTAATATTGTATCAAAATGGTGCAACAGATTAGGACTGTCGATCAACCCACAAAAAACAAGCATTGTCGTTTTCACAAACAGGAGAAACTTCAATTTCGTTTCTCCTGTTCTAAACGGCGATCCAATACAAACATCAAAAGAGGTTAGATATTTAGGTGTGATCCTGGATAGCAAACTAACTTGGAACCCACACCTGAAATATATCTCTGATAAGGCAAACAAAGTTTTCTTCACATGCAGAAACCTGTTTGGGAAAACATGGGGTCTTAGCCCAAAAATGATACTTTGGTTGCACCAAAGTATTATAAAACCAATTCTAACATATGCAGCTTTAGTTTGGTGGCCTAAAACGCGCCAAATAACTGCTCAAAATATGTTTACAAAAATACAAAGGCTTGTGTGTCTTAGTGCCACAGGTGCTTTCAAAACCACGCCAACGTCAGCAATGGAGATTCTTTTAAAGCTTTCTCCATTGCACCTACATGTTAAATCTGTAGCGGTGTTGAGCGTTCATAGACTGCAACTCACAGAAGGGTTTAAGCCGGGTAATCTAACTGGACACCTTAAAATCCTTTCTGAATTACGAGCTGAACTGCATACATACCATATTTCGGATTGTATGCCAAAAACAATAGATTTAGATAGGCACTTTGATGTCAAGATATTGGCCAGAGATCTTATTAAAAACTACATACGGTCACTGCCACATAACGCCAGCATCTGGTACACAGATGGTTCTCGAACCAACATGGGCACGGGAGCAGGAGTGTTTGGTCCTAGAACAAAACAAACGGTTGCTTTAGGCACCACAACAACCATATTTCAAGCCGAAATTTTTGCCATTAGCAGTTGCGCTTTGCTATGCGCTGAAAGAAAATACCAAAATATTGAAATATATATTATCTCTGACAGCCAAGCAGCACTCTTGGCACTAAAATCTACGCGCTTTGATTCAAAACTGGTATGGGAATGCTACCAAAATCTATTAAAAATCTCGTGCAATAACACAGTAACACTTGTGTGGGCACCTAGCCACACAGGAATACAAGGAAATGCTATCGCTGACGCTTTAGCAAAGCAAGGTGCCAATAAAAAATTTGTTGGGCCGGAACCATGCTTTGGAATGGCCAAGAGTTCGCTCAAAAGCACAATCCAAACAATGGAACAAGAACAAAATGCTAAATTATGGAAAAGCAGAGAGGGACTAGTACACTCCAAGAAGTTTCTAGGTAACCTCCCTGTTTCACCCTTAAAAACAATCGACTTAAACAGAGAGTCTCTAAGAATTCTAACGTGGTGCGTTACTGGACATGGTCCTTTAAACCACCATCTTAACAAAATAGGCCTTGTTATTTCCGACAGGTGCAGATTCTGCTACTCGGATGCGGAAACGATGGAACACGTCATCTGCAGCTGTCCTGAACTCTCTGGGCACAGATACAACCAACTTGGTCATAGAAGACTTTTATTGAATTGAATTTTATTGAATTTTATTAAAAGTCTCAACTTGGATGACAGAATACAAGCAGTAACGGCACAGACGACGACTGACTAATAACAAAATCAGGGTAAGCACAATAGACCTTCAGGTCGCAGTGCTACTTGAACTGTAAGTCTCAAGGCCCTCCAATAAAAAAAAAAAAAAAAAAAAAAAAAAAATATGAAGGATCATTACATAAATTTCTTGTAAATGAAGATTAATTTAACATTTAACATTTTTTTTATAGCTTTCGTGTGTTACACTAGGTTTTTGTGAATAAAATTTTGTACTTTATATATTATAAGTTCCTTTTCTAAGTCAAATAAGCGTAGTCGTTAATTTGACTGGTCAAGAATTTGAAGATCGTGAGATCGATGCGCCCGGCGGCCCCCCTGGGTATGGTGAAATACATTTTTATTTTATTTTTATAACTGTCGAGGGTTACACATAGGCTTTAAATTAATAATTAATATAATAGGTACTTTGTTTGTTATAAATGTATAACACTCATATATAATTTCATTCATAATTTTGTGTTTTTTAAATTTAATTCAATGTACATTTGATTTGTTTTTGTTAGATCCCCAAAATTACTACTATACTTACTACATATTATTATATATATTATATCAGTGCTATCAGTGTTCTATTATTTTAGAGTACGGAACTCTTAAAATAATAATAAAAATTTCTCAAATTCTTTTCTTTATATTTCCAAGAATAAAAACACAAAATTTTAAAGCCTACTAAATTATTTTTTAATCTCATCACTTTAAAATAACTACCAACGTTCTAAAATAAAATGAAATAAAAATTAAAATTTATCATCGATATAACATTTGTTGGGTTCTCTCAGATAACAAATTAACATAACCAAACACATGTTTTCACAACTTCGTTTTCTTAACACATCAATAATAGGTCTTTTTACTGAAAGCATATTCTTAATACATATATTCATTTTTCTAATATCTTTATAATTACCAACTTCCATTTAATATATTAATAAAACATTTGATGGGTTTCCTGGATTTCCACAGAAACATAACAAATAAAAAATATTTGTTCGAAAACAACTACACGTTTGCAAACTAATCTGGGTTCGTGTTTAAGTTTTTTAACTGTTGTTAAATATTACCAATATCGAGGGATAATAAATTTCAATTCGCATAATTTTGTGTTTTGCAATTCTGTACATTTGGTTTGCTTTTGAAAATTCGCCAAAATGATACTAAATTACTACATATTCCAATGTTACCAACGTGGTATAAAAATTTGTAAAAATGTTTTAATTTTACTAAAAGTTTGGGAAAGCAAAATTTTGATTTTATAAACTTTCATAAAAAAGCATGAATGCTGACTTTCTTTTTACTAATAAGAAACATATAGTCAAATAATATATACTTTTATTGATAACTTTGAATGCAGTTGTAGAAAAAATGCAAATTATTCGAAATGAAAATTTTAACCTTTAAAACCTATCCGGTGCACAGTATATATACTAGTAGTGTCTTTCAAACATGGCGCGCGAGACACTACCGCGTCTCTTGATATAATTGTTCAGTTAAATTTCATTTTCAATATAAAATCATAAGAACAATTGATTAATAAACACAAATTCACTTACCTTTTCTTAGCAAATTCACAACGAATTTTACCAAACTAGATCCGAACTATACCACGTTCACTAAAATACTAAATAAAACAGTTCACGGTTTGTTTATGAAAAATGAGATGAATCAATAGTTCTTTTGAAAAAGAAAGAAATGGCCATATTTATAAGAATATACAACGCGCAATTTGGTTTTAGCGCAAAATGCTTACAAAATTAGAGTGCCGAATAAATGTAGCATTTTTTTCTAGTGTCCATTATTGTATCATTTACCCTAGTTCATTTTTTCAAGGGAGAGTAAAATGTGCAACGAAAGAAGATGGACGTGGATAAAACTCTCCGTCGTGATAAATACATACACTGAATTCTCTTTTTATGCGATGGATACGTTCCTCAGAAAAAAGCATAAAAAAAAAATCGCATAAAAAAAGACACTACCTACATTGAATAAATAGTGATAGGTTCAGTAATTTTCGAAAACCGCATAAAACCGAATAAATAAGCAAAAATCGCATAAAAAGGACGATGTTACCATTCTTGGAGACGATTAAGGTGGGTACCTATTAGCGTTTGAAGAAATAGGGTGGTAGATTTAAAAGATATTGAAATCACGAGTTCAAAATTAGTTTTTTATTTCACTTTTCTTAACGATTAAAAGATAATTATATCTAGTCATTATCTTCACTTGATGACAATGCTCGCGATCGTTTGTGAACTGGTATGAAATCACTATCATCATTGCTATAGATGGTCAAAAATTTGGCTGACTAAATTAATTTCATCGGCTGGTGTTTTTGCTTGATTGACAACAAATCTGTTATTAAACTTTGCGACGATTTCTGCAATTGTTTTAGAAATCCTGATACCCAGAAATGCAAATCTTTAGGTCACGCTTGAATTTAAACGCCCGTTCAGAATTCGGTTCATTATTAAATATTAAATTTGAAGACCCTTAGAATTAATTTTGCAGGGAGCGGGGCAGGTTCACTGTCTTCTACATCACTATTATTTTCTGGATCTATGACTGGATCCAATAATTCGATATTATCATCATCACTTAAGACCTTATCCATAAGCAATTCATTGAAATCCATTCTCGTTAAATGTATCAAAAGCTTCGTCATCAATTTCATGTGCTTAAACAATAATTTCTGAAGAAACCGTCGATCCTTGATTAATTGCGTTTCTGTTTGTAATGCATCGAGACCATAGCGTTTTTCAACACACATTTAAAGTCTGTGTTCTTATTTCAATGATAGGAGAAGTAGCATCATTGATGCAGTCTAAAATCGAACACTTTTTCCAAACGTCTGCAAGTGTAAGTGGCTCATTATAAAGTTGATTCAAGATAAATTAATAATTAGATAGATAAACAACAATAGATTGATCTAATGGCTGAATAAGGCTCGTTGTAATAAGTGAAAAAAACACCATATTCATATTTGGATGTTGTAAGTTCGGATGCGACGGAGCATTATCAACAATCAACAGAGCTTTAAAATCAAGTCCCTTTTGCTTCAAATAAACTTCTACTTCTAGGATGAAACAATTATTAAACCAATCTGTGAAAACAGCTGATGTCACCCAAGCCTTCTTGTTTGCCATCCAATGCGCTGGTAATTTTTTTAAATCCTTACCCTTAAGCAGGGGTTTGAGCATCCGATCTCCTGATGCATTACTGCATAGTAGAAAGGTTAATCTATCTTTGGCTGCCGTAAAACCACTTGCTTTTTTCTCAGTTTTTGCAATGCATGTTCGGGTGGGCCTTTTTTCCAGAATACCCCCGTCTCATCTGCGTTGAACATCTGATCGGACAGAAACCACCATCCTCAATTATTTTTGCCAACTGTTCATTATAATTTCGGGCAATCTCCTCATCTGCTGATGCGATATCGCCGACAATCTTCATATTTCCTTAAAAAAAAACAATAAGCCACTCTGTGCTTGCTGAAAATGCTGTAGCGGAATGAGCAGTAGAGGTGGATGGTTCTAGTTGCTTCAATTGCTCGTAAAAGGGTAGAAGTGGGCGTAAAACGTTTTGTTGCATTTTATCAATTATACTGTAAAATAGAAAATCTATGAACCTGAATTTTGAGATGTGTATAAAACTAACCTATCCGCTGAAGATGGCGGGTACAAAAAAAACAAAGTCGTTTTGTTTTACAGGGCTGCGATGTGACGCCTTTAAGAAAATGCTTTTTCTAACCGAGTCAAGTAGGGTATATGCAAGGGCTTTACTTCAGTATCCCTTAAACTTTTATTTTAGAATTTTTTACCATACAGTTTTTTGAGTAATTTTGAATTAATAAGTAATTTTGCGTTGATTTTCTTTCCGCTTAGTTTCGGACTAATTGGTCGAAAAACTTCAAAATTCTTAGAAATAGAAAATATGGTAACTTTTTAACGAAAAAAATAGCGAAGTGTGAAATATTCATAATGGTATTTATTAAGTGGAAATAAAAAGGAGTAAAAACACAATTTAAAATCCAGTCAAGTGAGATATCATTTGAAAAAGCACTTAATTTAAGAAACATTGCAATTTTAGAATTTGGCAGTCTATTTTTCTCTCTAGCGTTCACGTCCCATGGAGGAATTTTGCCGTCTGTGCAATCAGCTTCCAATCGTCTCGTTGTATGACCAGTTGACTCCAGTTTCAACATCCTATATCACGAAGGTTTTGGATGATGTTATCACGCCAGCGTTATCTTGGTCTTCCTCTTTGACGAACACCAGCTTGTTGTTGTTGGGACGCATTTTTATCATTCTATCTAATGGAGCCCTTTCTACATGACCAAACCTTCTAATCTGGTTGGATTTAATGAATCCGATTATCCGATCCGAAGCGGTATGATTAGAAGTACAATATCATCTGTGTATAGCCAAGAATTTGACTAGATTTGTTAAATATGCAGTTTTGTGTCTTAATTCGGCTTTTTCTTATCGCGTACTCGCGCCAAATTAAATAGTACGGGCGCGAGTGCATAACCTTGTTGAACACCTGATGTTATATCGAAACAATCAGAAACTGACCCTTCTATTACTGTTCTACAATTTGATCCCGATGTTGTGAGTTTGCACAGAGAAACAAGTTTCTCTGGGATACCAAGCCATATGAGTGCGGACTAAAAGTTGTCACGGATGATGCTATCATATGTTTGTTTGACATCAACATAGAGCTGGTAAATGCTGATGTTTTATGTTCATCATTTTTTCAGAATTATCCTTAAGGTCCTTAGGAGAATCATCCTTAAGTTAAAACTTGATTCGCACACTTTAGAGGGTTACATTTTTTAAATGTGGCGGAACAATGAGAATTATTTTCCATTCAGCAGGTAGTTCTTCTTGGTCCCGGATTGCAAGAATCAGATCGTATATACGTGAGACCAGAGCTGCTCCACAATTTTTAAATAGTTTTGTGGGAATTCCATCGATACCTGGTGATTTGCCAGTTTTCAGTTTTTTAATGGCAGCTTCCACTTTTTCTATTGCTGGGTAAGGGACAAAGATCTCCTCAGTTGATGGAGCAATTACTCGAAAAGGATGAACTTTATTTGTCCTATTCAGTAAGCCAACTCCTAATTCTCCTTCGTTTTGATGACCGCAATAGTAAAGAGTGCATCCTTTCGCTGTTTCATGAATTCCACTACTTGGCCCTCTAAGTTCTTGTAATTACACTATATCCAGTATGTAGCTGATTGATAGCGTGGTGTGTGAATTTTAGGAGATATCCTAGTCTTCAAAGGTTTAGCACGTTCCAGGTTCCCATTTTTAAATCGTAGTCCGGGTACAATTTTCGAGGTCGTTATTGTGATAAATCCGAGATAAAACGAAGTCAGTGTACAGGCTAGCCCTTCGCCCAACCCAAATTTTCGTGAATGGGTTCGTCCAGAAACAGACTTTTTACACGTTTATATTGTGACCCGCTTGATCCAAGACAGACGCCCGCTCCAAACCGCCCCTAACGTGGAGAACGCATTTGCATTGATTTTATGGTGTAGAATCATTGAATATAAGTAATATTAACTCTGCTTCTATCAACTACACCAACTTAATTCTGTTAGCGTTACCCAGGTTACACGGGTATGGAGTAGAATTTCGGATTTTTGCTACCCAAGGAAATGGTGGTCCATTGTTTTTGAATTATTGTCAAACAAGTGCCATATTAATTTTGACCTCCTTGCATTTTAAACTGAAGAATGGTGAAGAAACTGTGACCTTAATGAGTGAAGTGTCATAAGAACAAGCACTTAATTTAAGAAACATTGAAATTTTTTTAAGAATAATGAAGTGCACAGTTTTGAACTATTGGCAATCATTATCCTAGCTATTGTTATTTGAATTGATAAGATATTTTCCAATTTGAGCCATTTACAAGCTGGTATAATTTAATCTCTCGTTAGTTACCATAAACAGCCATGGATGTACCATTTTGTGTGAAACTTTGAAAATGTTGAATTGGCTCGTAAATGTAAATATCAATAGCAATTCTTTTTTTATGTGGCTATGATTGCCAGATCATAAAAAATCTACTACGCAACTTTATGTTAATTATTTTTGACAGTTTGTTCTTTTACGTTCAAGGGACTCTCGGCAAGCGAATTTCACTCACACTTGACCGTTTTTTTTGGTTTTGAACTTTTGTGATTCTTCTTATGGATTTATTTTTTATTATTACATATTTTGATGTTACATTTTTGAATTTTGAGAGAAAATATATCATTGGTAATATAAAATAACGTTTTTTACTTTCAATAATACTTTTTTTTGAGAAAATATTTTTTTATAAGAATTTAAAATACTTTTCCAAATTTCCAAGCGGCAATCCTTGTGAAGAAGAAGGAGACACAGAAAAAATCGCATAATTCCTAAATTGTGTAAAAAAAATTCGTAACCGCATAACTTTAAAATCGCATAAAAGAAAATCGCATAAAAACAGAATCGAGTGTATATATTTTTTACTTTAATAATTTACCATATTTAAAGTGTCTTATTACTCAATAAAAGTTATCTAAAATGTGTTTCAAACCAAGTGCTTCAATAATATATAATATATGATATATAATAATATATAATAATGGTGGTATTTTAAAAATAATTTAATTTTTCTAATTAAAAGATTGAAAAAATCAGGAAAATAATTTTTTTCTCTGAAATTCTCGTAATTTATGGTTTTCAATTCGATACAACATTGTTGTGTCGTTGTTTATTTTTATTACTTTTTTTCATTTAAAATTAAAATGAAATTAAATCGTAGTGATTTTAGTCGATGAAAATTATTAACATTTAACAAAAGAGAAAATAAAAAAATTTATCGAAATGCCATTACCAGGAATAAATGAATGTAAATAAAATGGAGTATTTTAGTTTAAATTTCATAATATAATTAATGAAAATGCAGATTTATTAGAAATAAAGATACAAATTTCGTCAACTTGAAAAGGTGTCATGGCGTGTGAAAT
>OY856186.1:318522558-318712558 GCA_963693315.1 Diogma glabrata | reverse complement strand
AGATATTTAAAAATCAAAGCGTAAAAATAAGCAGTATATGTATATCACAAACTAGTTATTTTCTTATGTTTTTTAAGAAATAAACAAAAACAGTATGTTTTCGGATTATCATATGATTAAAATGTTTGTTTGGTACCAGGGTTTGGTTTTTTGATTATTAATTTGTTTTCTTTTAAATTCTTTGAAATTATTTTCGTTATCGTGAGTATAATTACCATGAATTTCCGGAAATATTGTTCAATATTAATTTGTTTATAGCTTAAAATTCCAGATTTCTAATGGATGACGTTTTCTTAAAATATATTTCCTTAAGATAAAATAAAGTTTATAAACTTACAAAATAAGTTGATAAGATGTTTTTCGGGCATTTTACTTAATGCTTTAGAATATTTAAATAATAACTATAGTTATTGATATTTTTGTTTGTTTGTAATTAATTATTATACTAAAGTCAACTGAGACAATTTAAGGTGTTAATTTTTACATAATATTTAAACTTTCAAACTGCATCCCAAGTAGGTTTTGCCAGACATTGACATACGGCCAAGCACTGGTCCATTAATGGTTAACAGTACTTGGCTATTGTTGCTGGGCCAAAACTAGAACCAATCATCGACCGATCTATGGTTTACAGAAAATAGCCAGTATATTGTTACATTTGAATGGCCAAGCAATGGCCCATGAATGGTAAATATTACTTGGCTATTGTTATTGGGCCAGTACTGTAGCCATGAATTTGTCGATCTATGTCATTTTTTTTAAATTTCACTAGAGTATTATCCCTTTTAGAAATACATAGTTTGAAAAATTTCACATATAGTTTAGTTATCGCCTTGTCGGTTGAAAGACTATGGTAATAGAGATAAGGTTGGTATATGTTTTAATTTATTTTCATTTCTATTTTATTTTAATTATTTTGTAAATAATTTATTTAAATTTATGTATAAAAAATATTATTTTATATTTTTTTTAATGTCGGAGTCAGGGTGGTGTTTGCCATTACTCAGCCATTCTTGCAACTGAACCAGTTGTATGGGGAGTTTTGAATTTTTTCCGTTATTTTTATTTTATTTTAAATTAGTCTGTATTTAATTTATTTAAATTTACATATGATAATAACGTTTATTTATTTTAATGGCCCTGTCATGGTTGCCAGTATTTGGCCCAAGAATGGCAACCATTTATTGTCCGAAGTTATCATCCAGCAAAATTATGTTAATGGGCCAGTCGTGGTTGCCAGTACTCGCCCATTGCTGCATTACTGGCTGCCAGTAATGGACCATTCCTGGACCAGTTGTACAACCTTGTATGGGATAGTGCATTGTACCCTCTGTCCTACTGTTGTTATCTGTCTTGATACACACCGAAACTATTTATACTTGAGGTTTCGTTTCTCTGGCGTGTCTGAGATAACATTTAATTTAAAATCAAATCTGAAATAAACAAAATTTCTGGTATTACCTGTACAAATCAATTTTTAATTTTGATAATATATTAAAGCAATATTAAATGGATGGTAACACAAATTTCTAACGTTTTATGACAAATCTCCTGCAATGGCGGATTTATTAAAAGATATAAACTTAACCGGATGCACTTAAAATTCTGTTTTACACGACAAATAGGTTTCGTGATTTGGAAGCAATTAAACACATACAGAAAATTGCACGATTAACTAATTAAAAACTACATAATAAAATATTCTTAAACTCTTTCCGATTATTTTATTTTTTAGCCATTGAAACATTTGAACAGAGTATTCACCTTGACGATTCTATAATATTTTTCGCCTCCATTTCGGTCAACGTAAATGTTAACCGTTGATATTTGTTAAGGGTTAGTTAGATAAAGATGTAGTAAATTTATTATAAAAATGTTCGGTAAACTCACGTGTTTACTAAAATAGTATATTATGCTACGATCATGTAATGACAGTTATTAATACACGAGCATTAACCGGGATACGAAACGAGCCGTAGGCGAATTTTGTATTGTATATGCGAGTGTATTAATAATCATTACATGAAAGTGGCATACGCTATTTTTTCTACACCCGGTAAATAACGAAGAACGAAAATTACAACGAAAATTTCAATTTTCAAATTTCAAAGTTCAATTTTTTTTACCATACGAAAATTTCAACAAACGTCAAAAGCATAGCATGTTTGATTGAGACTGAAATTGTTGTCGATTTTCCTAGACCTTCAAAACAATTCAACAACCTCAATTCGACAGCAAGCTCAAGAAATTGAGCTTATAAGACTACAATTTTGGTACAATTGCTGCATTAAGATTTGCGTGTGTTGTATATCCATTTAAAACTCAGTTGACAAAAAGGTTTCTTCCACAAAACCGTTTTTGACGCAGTACTTTTTCTAATATTTTATAGCCTTTATAAAATTTAAACGAATACGTTAATAAACAACAAAAATGCGGTTCTGAGCACCCTTAACAACCATAACAATGACATCTGCACCCATTAAAAGGAAGGGTGTTGTACATTATATGGATTAAGAATCACGTCAACAAATCATCTCACCTACACTTTAGTAACTAAAATGAAACATTCATGATGAAATCGGTAAACCCCCATTTGAAATGTGAACCGGTGCAACACCATCTGAAACACCCTTTTGAAAATGACAGCCCGTGTAGCTTTCAATCAGGTTTCAACTCTAGTTCTGTATTTTAAGAATGATTCTTTATTCAATAAAAATTTTACTTTACTTTATTAAAAATAAAACATTTACGAATTTTTTGTTTTTTTTTCAGGTGGATACAAGTATAAGTGTGAAGCAAGAACAAACTGGCTCACGTAAAGTAAGTACACAAATATTAGCTATGTAGTTTAATTTTTTCGTGTTGTACTTTTTACATTAAAATATTATGAAGACTTAAAAATGACGACCGAAGTCTAGAGCTGAATCTTGCATGTTTCTGCACAACTACTCGTTAGCTAAGCTGACATGAAGAGTATAAATTGGTCACAACTAGGGCTTGTAAATCAGGTAAAACCGAAACCGGTTACACGGGTTTTTGTTGATTTTTACAAAACCGGGTTTTGCTGTGAAAACCGGGTTTTTCTGTTACATCGAAAATTCAATTTATTGTTTATTCTAGTAAGGAAACATAGTTTTTCGTATTCTGGATGCAATAGAATATAGATTCATTAATTAAAAGTCATATAGAAATGGATCGCATTTCTGTATAGAAATATTCGTAACCTACAGTATAGTTGTTGACATCGTAAACGTTGCCCAAATACAATGTGGAAAACTTTAATATCTTCGCTTGCGGATTTCCGTTTGTAACTTTATTTTAGTTGTTTATATTAAATTCTTAGGTATACACTTTTCAAGAAAGTATTCCAACATAATATTTTTATCAACGATCTGAACTTTTCTCTGCAGTCTTTTATCGGAAAAAATTTTCAAAACATTTATGTTTTGATTTTTGGAGTAGTTATTTTCCATTGCTGTTTTCATTATACTTTGAATATTTATTTCGTTTTTCATGACTTAATTAACTTATTTCAATAAAATGTTAGGCTGATTTAAGCGTTTATTTTTTTAATTTTCAATAAAGGAATAAATACTTAATTTTAAACTTTTAGTAACATTCAAGGTTAATCAAATTTCACTTTAAAAAACTCTTTTAATTAATTCCAATTAAGTATGCAAACAAATATTATGTACAACTCGTTAAAAAACAGATATTTCCGTACTCGAGTCGGTGTACATCAAATCGTCACACCTCACACCGGCCAAATCTTTCTTTTCTAAACGCAATAATAACTTTCTTCTGTTTTTCGTGCAGAATTAAATATTATCAATATTGTCTTAGTATCAAGTATCAATTTTTATTAGAAATATGGTTCTTGATCCTAAATCGAAATAAATATTTTAGAGAGCATTCACGAACCAATGACATCCTCATCTGTAGTTCTTTATTATAACAACTACAACATTCAATTTCTGCGGTATTGCATGGTTCTAACGAATGTGCAAGCCATAGCAATTTTAAGTGGTCCTTCCAAAAAGAAATGAAAATGTTTTGCGTTACTAAGGAAAAATCTATAAAAATCAATAACTTATTCAATGCTCTGGCATCAATTCAACCCACTTCAACAGACAGTGAGAGAGTCTTTTTGATCGCAGGTAATTTCCGCAGGTAATTTTTGGTTTACATGCTGTATAATGAATTTTAACATGTTAT
The DNA here is from genome assembly GCA_963693315.1 of Diogma glabrata. Classification (NCBI taxonomy): domain Eukaryota; kingdom Metazoa; phylum Arthropoda; class Insecta; order Diptera; family Cylindrotomidae; genus Diogma; species Diogma glabrata. The sequence goes on along the minus strand of OY856186.1, from coordinate 318,708,343 downwards.
TTTCAATTTTTTTTTTATAATATATTTACAATTTTACTCAAGATAGCTTTTTAAATAACCAAAAAACCGGTTAAAACCCGGTTACCCGGTTTTTTATTTTATTAAAAACCAAAACCTGGGTTTTTACATGCCCCACAACGTTGCGAAACCAGAACTGAAAATCTGCTTTAAAGCAGAATATTAGGAATATGTTTATTAGTCGTATATTTCAGATTCTCAGTTATTCCTATAGTAAATAAGCTGTGTGCGGGTTAAAATTCTGTGTACTCTGCAGGTTAGCAAACTGCAATTCAACTCCGTGGATGCGGTTTCAATTCCCAGTTCGGTCAAAGTATTTCCAGCTACTAAATATAAATAATAAAAAAAAGAAATCACCAATTAGACTTATCAGTGCGAGTCTTCTTTGGATGCTAGGAAAACACGACTTCCTTTGAAACAATTTACTATTTTCTCAAATTAACTTTTATTGAAGTTTTATCATAGTAGTTAATAGTTATTCATAGTAGCTAGTAGTTATTCAAAATAAATACTCATATATTTCATAAAATTATATAAATATTTCTATTTAATTATATATTATTATTATTACATGATTATATTATATATTATTATTACATGATTATATTGTATTGCATTCTTAAAAAAACTTTTGCATCATCATCATATTTATTTTCATCAATTAAATAATGTACGAATAATTTGATGAATTTTATAAATTGTTGCAAAATGATAAAAACAAAATTATAAAAATAAAGATACTGAAAAATAAGAAAACAGCACTTTCTTATAAAGCTTATATTCAAATACAACAGAAACAGAATTTCATACTAATTTGACGAAAAAAATTCCGTTTCTGTGAAATTTGTATGTAGTTTTGTTTCTGTTTCTGTTGTATGTCATGTGGTTTCAAGCCTTAACCTGTGTTGAGCTCCGTTTGTATACCGATGGTAATTATTTTAGTTTTACCTTTTCTCTTTTATTTCGTTAAACAAAATTTAAATTAAAAAGTTTGGTTTCCAAAAGGAGTTGTGCTTTTTTGTTTGGTTTCAAGAATAAAGAAATTCAGCTAAATTATAATTTAACAAGCTACTCAATTTTAATTGCTCACAAAAATTCTAATTAAGAAAAAAAATATAAAAAATAAATAAAATAAAATAAAAATATAATAAATATAAAGTATTGAGAAATATAAAGTATTGAGAAATAACTATCAAAACGCGTTAAAAACTTGAAAAAAAGATTATATAACAAAAAAAATAGATAATTCATTTGATCAAAAACAAAATCAAAAAACTATGTCATGTGTATTGAAAAAACAAAACAATGAAATTAAAGAGATAAATTTCGATGGTGTTTAGAAATTGATAATTTAGTTATTGCAAATTAATTGAATAAATATTTTGTTGACAGTGTAAATGAAATTAATGAGTCTATTCTGATAGTGCAATATTATTCTTTGATTGAACCAGCAAACTGTACTTTCAAATTCTCAAAAATAAATTCATTTGATTTAAATAACATTTTGAATGATATGAATAATAAAAAAGATATGAATTTTGCAGACAAAAACATGATTAAAGAAAATATTGATTTAATCGGTGAAAATTTACTGTCAATTACTAACGAATCATTGGCTTCATGTATTTTTCCAAATTTGTGGAAAGAATCACTGGTGGTCCCAATCGAAAAAGTGAAGAATACAATTCTTTGTAATGAATTCCGTCCAGTAAACATGATATCTATAGAAGCAAAAATTCTTGAAAAAGTGGTGAACCTACAACTTCAACAATATCTTGAATCCAACAATTTGTTGTTTTGTTGTCAATCTGGATTTAGAAAAAGTCATAGTTGTGAAACGCTCGTAAATCTGGCTATTACAAATTGGAAAACAGCTGTTCATAAGAGAAAAAACTGTTGTGGCCGTTTTCTTGGAACTACGAAGAGCGTTTGAGACAATTGACAAAGAGATACTTCTAATAAAATTACAGCAATATGGCACTGGAGGAATAGAATTAGAATGGTTTTGTTCATATCTATCAGAAAGACGTCAATAAACAAAGGTGAACATTGAAATATCAGATCCCGTAGAAGTAAAACATGGTGTTCCGCAAGGTACAATTCTTGGTGTTATTTTGTTTTTGGTCTACTCCAACATATTGAAAAGTGTTTTCGCTATCAACACTTTTATTATTTGCTGATGATGCATTATTGTATGTAGAAGAATATTCAATCAAAGAATGCGTGGAGAAAATAAATACCGACCTCTCGACGTTGGATTTGTGGTTTAAGATGAATAAAATGAAGCTCAATATCGTAAAAACAAATGTTATGTGTATGAACGTTATATTGAACGTAATGATTGGTGGACAAATAGTGGAAGAAGTTCATGAAATAAAATACTTGGGTGTAGTCATTGATAATCAATTACTTTTCAAAAGCCACTGGGATTACATATGCAAAAAGATTGGGAAGAAAATACAATTTCTAACAAGAATCCGTGATACAATATCACAAATTACAGCAATAAACATTTATAATGTAATTATAAAACCACACTTAGAATATTGCTCGACGTTTTTATACATGTGCAACAGAACGATGATGGACAGAATACAAAATTTGCAAAACAAGGGAATGAGATGCATTCTTCAAGTTAATAGATACACCCACATAAATTTAATGCTGAAAACACTTAATTGGTTGAATATTCGACAGAGAATCAATTTGAACGTATTAGTTTTTGTCTTCAAAATCAAACACGGCCTTTTGCCAGATTACTTGAAGAAAAAATTGGTCTACTCATACGATGTTTACAATTATCAACTAAGGAATAGAAATGATTTTCGATTAAATTTATTTTCAAATAAAAAATACAAAAACATTCTGATGTACAACGGGCTGAAATTATTTAATGAACTGGCAAACGAATTGAAGAAACTGTCAAACTTTAACATATTTAAAATTAATCTGTTAACTTATGTTAAAGAAAACTTTTGAAATGTAATCCAGTCATTTAACTTATGTATTTTCTCAAATGGTTACTAAACTAAATAAACAAATTATTATTATTATTAATTCAAAATCCATTGAACTTGCAGTCTAGTGAATTATAAATCTAAACCAGATAATGGTAACATATATATTTTTTATTCTTTGAAATAGTAGATTTCACTTGCGAAAATATTTATTGCACACAAAAAACTAAATGTTATACATTGAAACGTTTATAAAAAATTGAAATGTAAACTAAACGTTCCATCTACATCGTAAGATTTGTACTAAAGTATATTGCTAAGACTATGTTTCAATTCATACTAACCTGGCTAATTCATATTAGTCATTTTTTTATTTGACTTATTTCGAATTTTCTTGAGAGTCTTTAATTCAATTGTAATTTAAATTAAAATTGTCATAATTTGACAAGTTAGGTATCATTCCAAGCGTTTTGACCGTCGTCGATCGCTGGTTATAGGCTCGATGATGACACATGAAATTGAATATGACGCCATCTGGTTGACATAAAGTCATGACCTAACAAAAAAATTTAATTAAATGATACCGTATTGGGATCCTCTGACGCCTCTGATGTAAGCCAAACATATTTTAGGATGCCATGTTGGGTATCAAATGAAAGGTCTTAATTAGTACATATCAAAAGTATGTATGTTGTTAGCCCTTGTTCGCGCCTTTGCTTGCATGCACCTGATAATTGGGTATAATTTATATAATTACGCCTCTGATGTGAGCTAAACATATTTTTTCGCCAAACTATCATTCGACGCGTTTTGATCATCCGCTAGTTATAGGTTTGGGGATATTGACACATTAAATTGAATGTAGCAAGAATTATTTTATGATGGCGTGTTAAATATTAAATGATAGGTTTAATTAGCACATTTTAAAAGCATATATTTTGTTAGTTATTGCTCAGGACTATGCTTGCATCCATCTGATAGTTGGGGATAATTTCTTTAATCACGCCTTTAGCTAAACATATTTTCTCGCCATACCTACCCAAAATACATATATAATTAATACGTATTTCATTATGGACTATGATCCACATGTTGAAAAGCTGGGCGTACAGGTTAACTCTCCCATTTATTGACAGGGCCTTTGTTTATTGCGATAGTAAATACAGGTTGTGCATTATGTACTCGATAACGCAGGTGAGCAACCACAGTTATCAAAGTTTCCTTACAGTTACATTTACGATCTTCATTAACGATTAACGATTTTAATTAACTCTTAATCAACTCGAAAATAACACAGATGTTATATCACTTTGAAATTTCAAAACAACCTAATTTCAATCCAAAATAATTTTACCACAAAAAAACCAATTCAAACATGACAAAGCAAAAATATTACAAATGAAAAATATGAAGGGCCTGAAATCTCAAGCTCTGATACATCAAGATTCAAGACTTGGGTCTGCGTTAAGGATTTTGATATAGTTTTCGGCTAAAAACTTTTATGAGGACATGGTTTTTAGTTTTGGGCAGCGATATATATCAAACATACCTCTTTGTTAAAAAAAAGTCATGTATTTTTTTATCTCTGTTTAGATATTTATTACAAAACTAACACGAAACACATCAATACGTTGCCGGAAATCTAAAACATATCATAATTAAACATAATTTAGTGAAAAGATGATACAATTACCAAACTACTCAAAAACCTCTCCATTTAGATTTTCAAAAAATTATTACAAAATTAAAAATTCTGATTTCTTTCAAAATTCCAAAAATATTCTAAAAATTATAATAAAAACAAAAACTTTAAACTTTTTTTATAAAATTCTAAAAATATTTCAAAAATTGTAACAAAATCAAAAATTGATTAATTGATCAATTAATTATCACAAAATCCAAAATTGAAACTTTTTCCAAAATTCTAAAAATATTGCAAAAATTATAATAAAAGCAAAAATTGAAACTTTTTCCAATATCTATATTAACTTTAACTAACTTGTCAAAATTCTAAAAATATTTCAAAAATTGACACTTTGTCCAAAATTCTAAAAATATTTCAAAAATTCGAAATCCAAAAATTCTTAATATATCGCAAAAATCATAACAAAATCAAAAATATAAAAACTTTTTTCAAAATGCCAAAAATATTCCAAAAATTTTAATGAAATCAAAAATTTAAACTTTTTCAAAACTCTAAAAATATTACAAAAATTATTACAAAATCAAGGATTGAAACTTTTTCCAAAATTCTTAAAACATTTCAAAAATTCGAAATTCAAAAAACATTTTCCAAAAATACTTAAAATATCGTAAAAATTATAACAAAATCAAAAATACAAACTTTTTTCAAAAACTCCAAAAATATTCCAAAAATTATAACAAAATCAAAAATTTCCATGTTCAATTTCATGTTCGATTACATTTCATGTCATACAAATAAATAAATAATTTCATTTTTTTCCAAAAAATTGAGTAAAAAAAAAATGAAAATCATTCTTTTGACACACTTGACAACTTTGTTTTGACAAACTTATAATGCAATAATCTAGTTTTTGGTCCCACATACCAATTTGACGATTTTTTGACACACTTCCGGTACAGTTATCGAACACATCGACATTTCGGCTCTTCCCAGTGAGTAAACCCATTTTTAAAAACAAAAATTTTTCAAATCCCTCTAGCGGTTTTCTAGATTTCGTAGATTGTGACGGACGGCCGGCAGACGGACATACATATTTTTTTGCTTTTTTAGAATCAGTAGGTCCTAAAACGTTAAGAAATGCCATAAAAAGTGGGAGTAAGAATTTCACTTTTTTCAATTTCAATTTCCAATTTGCCTCGAGAATGCAATACTTAGGTCTTTCAGACCGAAGTAATGATGTCCAAAACAAAAAATAAAATCTATTAAGATCGGCTAACATTTGTTCACCTAACGAAAAATATGATTAATATTGTAGCAAGTTGCATTCAATTTTCTAGCAGTCCTATACAAAATAAATTATTATGCAAGACTTGTATTAAAATTTGGAAATGAAAATTAATTTTAATGCAGCATTTGCTTTGCAATTAAATAATAACTTAACTTAATAATAACTTACATAACTCATAAAGCAAAGCTTGCATTAAAAATTGCAGTAACTTTTTCAACTGTGTAGTGTGTACAGTGTGAGTTAACACAGTTCCGAAAATTTTTTTGATCGCAGTAGTTTAGAGTTCGTGTTGTAGTATGCGGCAGTAATATGGGCTGATATCTGCCCGTATCCAATTCCATGTAGCTTGTTACGTGCATTTAGTTATCGTTTGCGGAATTCCCAGGTAACAATTTCGCCTAAATTTTTTTAATTATTTCAACTTAACTGGAGAAAGCATTGTGTAAGACCATATTATTCAAGCTTTACCTAAAAAAAGCTTGTAAAAGACTAGATTCACTAAGTTTCTTATATAATTCCTTAAGTAAAGCTTAATTCAATAATAAATATTTAGGGCATATTCAAGCTAATGTTACTCAAGTATAATACCTTTTATAAGGTTTTATTCACATATAACTTTTAAGGTAGTATTCAAGATGTTTTTACTCAAGAATTCTATCCCTTATATAAACCTTTATTAAAGTACAACTTTTAGGAAGAATCCAAGAAGATTCTTATCCAAGGATAGTTCCTTGTATACGACTTTATTTATGTATAATAATTTTAGTAGTATTCAAGAAAATTGTTACTCAAGTAATATTTCATATATACGGCTGTTTTCAATGAATATTAAAAGATTTACAACAAATCGATCTGTCAATATTTTTGACAGTTCGTTGTTTGATTCGCGATTGTGTGTTTTTTTATTAAATCACTTATCGATGTGTTTAAAAAGTTAACAAACCTTTAAGAACTTTAACAAACTATTATTGATTAATACAAAAGATTATTTCAAATGGTAGACATATTTTCGTCAATGAAAATTTGCAATTGCCATTATTCCGCAACCATTTAATCAAACGTTTCTGATGATGTTTTATATATTGATTGAGATTTACCATTTCTGATGATGGTTTATATAATGATTTGAATTGGTCAACAAATAAATAAACTGATGATAATTTGTCATACAATTCGTTTTCGTATTAAATGTATGTAATCGCCATATTGTGCGCAATTTGCTTGGGAAAAAATTATAGCAAAACTTGCAACAGATTGCAACTGACTTATGGAAAATATAACGTAGAACGTTTATTTAATATTATCATTTAACATTTATTTATTAACCAGCCAAATTGTGCAACTGATCGTAATGCCAACCACAGCATACTATACCCCTTACGAGGCTTGAGTAATACTTTTATTCTGTATTGAGTAACGTTTTATTCCCGTCGTGGAAATTGATTTAATGAACGAGTGCGTAAGGGTAAACGATGAGGAAGTCGTTATCGGGCCTGTGTTCGATTCCTGCCAGGCACGTTTTTATTTATGAATTTTATTTTCCTTTTCCTTTTTTTTTATTTTATTTTTATTCTTTAATTATTTTTAATCGTACAATTGAATGGAAACACATGCGTAGATATCGTATATGAATACGCAAAATTATTTTCATTTCGAGATTGTCCTCAATCATAACCAATATTATTTTTAACAAAAACCCATATATTCTCATTTTAGGAAAACATTAGTACACTTTTATATGCATTCCTAATCAAATGTTTGAATAAAAATTAATTCATGGTCGTGGTAGTGGTCCGAAACTTGAAATGTGTACAAATAATTTGTTAAACAATAGTGATTAAGTTTCAATTTTCTTTATGACAGCTGCTAAATAGAGAAGTGGATAGCGTACGGTCCTAGAGAATCAAAGGTTATGAGTTCGATCCCAGCTACAGGCGTTTGTAAAGATGCGAAATGTGTAAAATATATTGTAATTTACGATAAAAGATTAACTCAATAGCAGCAATATACAAAAAAAGGAGTTTAATGCGCCGATTAGCCAAAATAACTAAAGGAAAGAATCATCAATTTTTTTTTCAGTGGCATCGCTTCTTGAATAGGCACTGAGTAATTCTCTTGAGTAAAGATTTACTCAGGCACTTTATTCAAGTAATTTTGACAGTATTTGAATAAGCCTTGAATAACAACTTTTGTACAACTTTATTCAAACACTTATATAAAACATGTATAAAGCATTATATATGTCTTCTTGAATAAAGAATATTTTTTCATACGCCTTTTCTCCTTGAGTAGAGCTTGTATAAAACTTTTCTCATGCATAATTCAAGAATTTTAAATTTCCCCTTCCATTTTAAATTCCTCTTTTAAAGCTTTACTCAATGATTACCTAGGTTAAATTGTTACCTGGGTTTTGTGGTTTGTGTTGCGTGTATAATGGTTGATTAAAGCATTTGCTGCTGTTCTTGCATGTGAAATAGCGTCTCTGGAGTTATGTCATGCTTTTCTAAGTTATGTGTTGCCTTTTTCTGATATCTATTGATCGTTTTCGAATGTTTCAATTTGTCGATATTATTCCAGAGCACAGTCTATTTTGCTAACCTATTGAAAATACAAGCGAACTTGTATTTTTACTTCAAGATGACATGTCGGTGTCCATATCCACACCTCTGTATAATGATCGAACCATCTTCATCCATGACAGACCGCCATTTAACTAAACCATTTAAATTTACTAAAGCTATAAAGGTAGCTTAAGATATTATTGATTGTTTGTACTTGATTTTAAAAAATTGCATCTCATCTCTTACATTTTTTAATTACAAAAATTTATAATTAGCTTTATTGACACGTGTGCTTTGCTTAATGCTTATACCATATGAATGCAAATATCTTTTGTTTTTCTTCAACTAAATTTTTTTCGACATGTGTTCGTGACGTTACTTAAAATATAATTTTTTTAATTTCTTTATTAAGAAAATGTTCGTCGTAGGAAATAACATAAATAAAATATTTCATAATCATAATTAGAATTCTGTTATTGTTTCGATTTATTTTAATTTAACACAAAGAAAAATGAGAAAAATCATGGTTCTTTATTACTTTTTTATGATAAGACAAACTTTTAGTGGTATGTGTTAAAAGCCTATTTTAGGTTTTTCCTAAATAGCAGTCGGTAAATAACTGTCGCAAACAAGTAAATCGTTTATATCTTGATATTTGTGTGTTAACAAAACTCGTATCCTAGTTGCTTTTAAAACATAACTACTATGCGAAACAATATATGTTCTAATAGAAAAAAACAAAATCAAAGGTTTAAATTACCACCTTATTAGTTTATTAAAAACTGATATGCTAATCAGTAATCACTAATTAACAGCTTATATAAAAATCATATTAAAAAATACTGTAAAACTAATAAGTAATAACACTTCGAATAACCTTAAACCTAAATAACAAAGATCTCTTTAAGAAAAACAAAAGAAACTATAAAAAGAATACAAATATGACAATTATTTTACTATCACAACACAACGTACCCTTGAATATATTTAAATTTGATGCTTTTTTTCATAACATATGTTTTATGTGTAATTTAGTCAATGACCTATAATAGCCCATAAACGAAGCGTAACAAATATTCAAGTATTTTACAAAATAATCATTGCCTAAATTATAATATTTAAAATATCAATCTAACATAAATGAAATACATCCTAACAACTATTACAAAATTAAAACAATCTTACTAGTTTTATCACATCTGCAGAATGTTGGATTTTATATTTTTTTCTGTTTATCTTAGACATAAAACCACTGCAATTTCATCATCACCTTTAAACCAAATCGCAAATAAATATCAAAACATGAGAAATAATATAAACAAAAAACAATAATAAAAAATTCATTATATATATGTGGTGGTACGTAAAATCCGCGGTGACACAGACTGGTACAGCCAAACACATTCTCATCATTAAAAAAATAATGATTGATAAAATAAAAATAAAAACATTGAAACCAGGGGGAGTCAACATTTTATTTATTGTAATTTGATCTACGATTTGGTTCTTTTTCTATATTTTCAAACATTATAAGCTATTCCTTAGAGAGCATTATTGAACGAAGGCGGTAAATTGGGAACTCATAAATACAGATGGTTTAATGGTTTTTCAATTTTTTAATTGTGTTTTTTGTCAAGTTAATAAACCCCTATTGAGTGAGATAAATAGATTCTTTGTTCTGATGTATTAAATAATTAATGTACATCTAGTCATTCTCTAAAACTTACTTAATCTATTATGCTATTTTCTACTATTTTATTTAGAATAACTTCTATCAATATTTTGCGACGCAAATCAGGGTTAATGAAATGTCTGTGATTTATTTATAAAAATATTTTTTCTTAACCGGAATTTCAGATTGCATATTAATATAATTTTAGATTTTAACGTTTAAGAATAATTCATTTTTTGTTTTTGCTTTTTACATTTTTTTATTATCTTAATCAAATAAATTTCTTCTTATTATTTTTCTTGATGTAAGTCGTAGTAGTATACCCTTATGCAAACAACAATTTTTTGTTTATGTTTTGAATATTAATTAAAGTTTCTTTATTGTAGTTAATGTTAGTTTTTTATAGAGTTTTAAAACTAAAAAAATTTTATTACGATTACACTGACAATTATGGCAGGTGGAATTTCCGGGCGGGAATGAATACGAGAGAAATTTATGTTTCTTATTATTCAAACGCAGTCTATCTTTTTAGGGTTGTTTGGTAAGACTTCGGTGTCCGTCCGAATTTCTACATAATCGATATATGATCTGTTATAATTTTCTGGCGACGAATTGATGTATCGAGTTAATTTTGTAATAAATTTCTAAACAGAGATCAAATACTTGTACTTTACTACTTTTTTTTTAAACCGAAAGAACACGTGCCGCAAAATCATCGAAGTTGCTTTTTGGATAAAATAAAATCATAGATTTTTTCAAATATCTCATAAAATATGCAGATTTAAAAAAAGTCGTGTCAGCGTGTCGTGTTGTAGGAAATTTAATTCTCTACAAAAAAGGTCAATGTCATTTTTTTCTTAAAACGTATGGTTCTCATGATATTTTGGAAAAGAACTTGTAAATTTTCGTAATTTATAAGAAACATAAATAAAAATAAAAATGAGTACTTTTTCGTCAAATTTTTCATCATTTGTTTTTACGAGTTTTATTTCAAAATATCATCAGAAATATACGTTTTAGGGAAAAAATGACTTGCACCTTTTTTGTAAATCGGCATATTTTATGAGATATTAACGATTTAATCAAAAAATCAACTTCGATGATTTTGCGACACGTGTTCTTTTGATTTAAACAAAAAAAAAATCCCTCGTGGTTTTTTGACCACAAAGAATTTTTTTAGGAAATTTCTTTTTCTCGGAAATTTTAATTTTTAACGTCCAGTCTAATATATATAGTATATATAAAAAAATAAATATAATTTTATAAAAATAATATTAATAGTATAAAGATAGGAATATATAATTAATAGTAATATAAATACAATAACCCAGAAATATCAATAAAAATAATAATAATAATAAAAATTAAAACTTCAAGTACATTATCAATTTATTACGTACATACATATTTGTATAAATTAAAGATTAAAGATAAGAAAACATGCAGGACGATCACAGTGTCCATTAATAATAAATAAAAAAGAATTTAATTCCACTATATAAATATAAAAAGAAAAAAAAACAGTGAAATGAGGGAAGGGGATAAGGAGGTTGAAAGAGATGAAAAAGGGATGGGCAGAAAGATGCAATAAAGTTAGGAAATATACGACTCATAAGATAAGGTAAACAATTGCAACGATAGAAAGGAACAGAGAATGAGAAATCAGGAGCGGGGAGGAGGAGAAAGAGAGGTCAGATAGAAATGAGTATATGGTAGACTAGATAAACTAGAAGGGTGGAAGAAAAGGACTACAAGTTGTTGAAGAAGAGATGGACTTTAGTTTTAAAGATGGAAGTAGAGATGTTGAACTTCTTGAAGGCAGCAGTATTATTGTTGAGTTTGGAGGTACGAATAGAGTACGAAAGTGCCCAGACGTTACACGAAAAAGTTGGAAGGATAATTTTATGGACTCGGAAGAAAGGACAGAAGGAGAACCATTGCAACAGATAAGGCGGAGAATTATATTTGAAGATTTTAAAAATAGTAATAAGAGGCTGGTAGAAATGTGGTTAGAAAAAGAGGTGCCAAAGATCATAGGAAAATCTAGACACGTGCGGGGTTTAAGAATGTAAACAAAACGAACAGCCTAATTATTTAAAAGAAAGTCAGGCCTTCCTATGTACATCCCGAGAGAACTTCGATCCCATAATTGCAGATAGGCATTACAAGAGCATGTATGAGTAGTCTTCTAAGTAGTAGTTTTCTAAGTAATTTTTTCCTAGTAGTTTTCTCCATTTCTTATGGTTTAAAAAGCTTAAGGTTGCTAGATTCAGCAGCTGATAGCAACGCTTTTTTATGTTTATTTGTATTTATATGGCTTTTGATATCATAACGTCCACAGTGAATTTTAAATTAACTCCTACAGCACAATGGTGCTACTACAGGTAGCACAATGAACATTTGTTTAAGCATAAAGTTCCACTGAGAAAAGTAATCTATAAACAATAACAAAATTATAGGTAAATACTAAATTAGAACACCATAAGTAAAAAGCGTTCCACTGGTTTGTTTCTATCCCAACAGTTAAACCAACAAATAACATTATAAAAACGGTGAAAAAGAACTGTTTAACCTATTAAACCATTTTTAAACCACTGCTTTCAATGAGATGTTGCAGAAACTATACCTACTGATAAGGTTTTGATGGTTTTGATAATGCGGGCAATTGTGGTGCAAATATTTGTTTGGTGGGTCGTTTCGTGGGACAGATTTGTTCATGGGACAACGCAGTAAAATATGGACGTTCCCACGCAGCGTGGAACGTCTGGACAGTTTACTCTGGAGGTCATGAGTCAAGAAGTTTGAGACATAGCTGTAAATATACTCCATATTGTCTAGTTTAAGGTCCATGCTGAAACTCCATGGGGCAAGTATTTGTTTTTTAATACATGCTTTTTTTCGTCGTTTAGTATGCGTTTAACAAAATGTACCTTTATGCATATTTTATCTATTTGTTATGCTATTTTTGATTTTGTAATGATCATAAATCAATTTTTTATTAGGGGCATAATTAATTTAGTAAATAATTGCAAAACCGCAATCCCACACACAATACACCTCCCCCTTTGAATAAAAGAATATAAAGATTAAATATATTTTATTTTGATGATTTTATTTTGCTTCCATTTCATTGTTTGCTTTAATTAAGAATTGAAATGAACCTGCCTGGCGGCCACATAATGCCCAGATTATAGTGTGGGGATTGCGATTTTACCATTAGATCCTAAAAATAAACAGCAATAGTACTAGGTCATTCAATAAGTCCGTAGGATGACACATAGATGGCATTACTAGAATTTTTTCCATATGATTTTTATTTAGTACTAACCTTCAAACGATACGTGTATAAATTTGACAGCAATCTGACTATTTATTATCCAAACTCTGCTCCATCGAGACAAATGGTAGAGAAGTGGATGGCTGAATTTAAATGTGGTCGTACCAGCACAAAAGATGCAGAGCGCAGTGGACGCCCAAATGAGGCTGTTATTCCAGAAAACATAAAAAAAAATCCACAAATTGGTTATGAACGATCGCAAATTGAAGGTGCACGAAATAGCTGACATTGTAAAGGTAGCGGATGGTAGTGTTTTTACCATTTTACATGAACATTTGGGTTTTCGCATACCGCTCTGTGCAAATAGGGTGCCGCATGAGCTCACAGTCGACCAAAAACAACAACGAATCGATGCTTCGGAGGAGTCTTTGGCACTGTTAAACCGCAATAAAAGGGAATTCTATCGTAGATATGTGACAATGGATGAGACATGGCTTCACAATTACACACCAGAATCCAAAAGACAGTCAGCTGAGTGGACAGCAGTCGACGAACCGAATCCAAAGCGAGCAAAGACGCAACAGTCGGCCGGTAAGGTGATGGCGTCTGTATTTTGGGATACGAACGGAATAATATTCATCGACTATCTCCAAAAAGGAACCACCATCAACAGCGAGTATTACTGTGAACTTTTGGATCGATTGAAGGCTGAAATCGCAAAGAAACGGCCACATTTGCAAAAGAAAAAAGTGTTGTTTCACCAAGATAATGCACCGTGTCACAGATCGATGAAAACGATGGCAAAATTGAATGAATTGGGCTTTGAATTGCTTACCCACCCACCATATTCTCCAGATTTAGCCCCCAGCGACTTTTTCCTGTTTTCAGATCTCAAGAGAATGCTTGCTGGAAAGAAATTTAAGTCCAATGATGAAGTAATCGCTGAAACTGAGGCCTATTTTGACGAGAAAGAGAAATCGTACTATAAAAGTGGTATAGAAAAGTTGGAAAATCGCTATACTCGTTGTATCGCCCTCGAAGGCAACTATGTTGAATAAAAAAATCGAGTTTTGTCAAAATGTTGTTTTTTTCTTACTTATCCTACGGACTTATTGAACGACCTGTAAATTGCTCTAGTTTAATAAAAATTTAATATTTGGAAACTGAATGGATTGCTTAAATCTCGTTAGTAAAAGAATTGAAGAACGTACGTTTGGAATGAGCTCAAAACGTGCACTGACTTATTACAAATGACGCAATCATTTCATTTGTTGCAAAAAGGAGGCAGGTCCGGACTTGCAGTTTTTTTTGCACCAACAGGAATAGGGTGGTAAATCCAAACTTCGTTATAGTGCGCTTGCTTTTCGTCGGATTTGCCTCGTTTACGGATCAAACGATAGCCCTAATGATTGTTCAAGTTGTGGGTGAAAAAAAGAGTAACGGCAAAAATTTGGATCTTCCTCCTGTTGTAAGGTCTTCAAGTGCAAACGAAGTTGCTACTTTCAATATCTAGTTTTTTTATTCAAAAACAAATTAAAACCGAAATATATTTTAAAAATTATGATAATAATTGTACATTATGATGCTAGGACGTAAAGCTAAAGGTTTTGAACGGATGTGGAGTTTGCAAATCGAGGCCCTAACCGAGATTTGCACCCACATTAAGT
This sequence comes from Diogma glabrata, assembly GCA_963693315.1. Taxonomy (NCBI): domain Eukaryota; kingdom Metazoa; phylum Arthropoda; class Insecta; order Diptera; family Cylindrotomidae; genus Diogma; species Diogma glabrata. Next base: position 318,693,258 of record OY856186.1, on the reverse strand, counting down.
CCAAAATAGCTTACGTCCGTGCACCATATACTATTTTTTATTCGCCGCAAGCAAAATATTTTTAAAAAATTGGTTTATTCTAAATTAAAATTATAAATTTGCATAAATTTTAAAATAAAAATATGTGGAACAAGTAACCTTTGACAAAATATTTGTTATTTTTTCAAATTATTGTATAACCATGACAACAAATGATAACAACTATTCTAATTGGACAATGAAATTTTAAATTTAAGGGTTGCTTTGATAAAGAATTCTATTTTACATAGAATTTAAACAAATACAAATGCTTTTTTACTTTTTTGGGCGTAACTATGACAACAAAATATATGGTTAAAAAGGGTCACTTTAAGGCCACAAATCACAGTAATAAAGTAACACTTTGATATGTAGGCGAATAAAAAAGTAAATAAAATTAAAACAATCCCAATTCCTTGCCACTAACGTACTAAATAAAAGTAAAAAAAATTGAATATTTTAAGTTTCAAACGTGTAAACAGCTTTGAAACACATGAAACATAAAAATAACGCGCAACACGATTCATTTTGTTTGTATGTGATCGGGAATGATTCATGTGTTGACGATTAAAAAATAGAATCACAAAACATGACTCTTAATGTTGTTAATTACAACTAAATACAGAATAAAACTTTCCTTGCACGTTCAATGTTAAACACCTTATAATTTTACAATACAGTTTTTTCGTTCTATTTTATTATAAATTCTTATCGCATAAATTCTGCCATCGGTAAAGTGGGGTGTTTCTTGTTAACTCAATTGTAATTTGCATATATCTTATGAATAAATAACAAAGAAACTGTGTGTAGTGGTTCGATAAAACAATACATATAAAATTGAAAATGTCATTACATTGGGCGGTTTTTTTGATCTGTATGTTTTGCATTCTATTTAAACATCTTATCTTACACAATAAGGTTTCGAGGGTTGAATACGACTTTCGAGTCCGATACCAAACTTATATCAAACCAAATCCTTTGTATTATAAAAACATATAAAAACAGTTATTAACATTTAGCAACATCATCGCTAACATTGACACTTTAAGAATAAATAATTAAGCAACGTCACCGGCACTGATGTGAATATTTTATTTGTTTTAATGTTATGTATTACAAGCACAAAATCACACACTGCCAAGTAAAGAAAACTCATCTGTTTTTGTTTACATAAAATTTTATTTTCTTATTACGAAAATAAATGCGTAATGAAATGGTTTATTTGTTTTACTGTATCACATGATTCATTTATTTTAAACTAATTTAAATTTTGATAACACTACGAGCAATAAAAACAAAGTGTGTCGAAAAAATGTATGTTTCTACGATAGCAGATGAAAGTTTATTTTCATGCAGACTTATTGTCCTGTGAAAATGGCTTTTTTTTCCACTATTGTAAAATCATTTTCGCTAAGTAATAGTTGCGATGGTAAACGATTTTTACCATTGAAAGGTTAATAAAAAGCGATCTTAAAATCCAGTTTGATAACTGTTATTATTATAAAGGTATAATAAAGATAAATTGTGTTCATAAGATCTGTAATCAAACCTAATACCAATCTTTGTTCCTCATCAGCAGAAAATGATTGTTGATTTTGTGAATCGAACCGCTTATGAATAGTGTCTAAAATTCTTCAATTTATTTTTAATTTATTGTATTACCTAATAAATTTTAAACTTTTACTTTCAAATGTTTGCAAATATAACATTAAATAGAAATAAAAAGTATTAAGATTCTCATCTTTAAAATAATTAAACAGAGTTGTATTATTAAAGATTAAACTACCGAGCGGATACCATTTGGGATGTCAACAGTGTTAAACTTTCTTTCAAATAATTATACAAATGTTTACTAGAACGAATACAACATCATTATTATAATTATACCACATGTAATTATGATCAAATCGGAATATCCGGCAGGCTTGCTTGTTAGTATTAGTTTAATATTTTTATTTTATCCATAATAATTTTTGTACCTACAATGATTTCACTTTTTTGAATTTTAACAATTAACACTAAACGTACTCGTAGCTGAAAGAAATTTTGAAGAAATAAAATAAAATGTTGAAATTAACATTACTTATTGTAATGCAATAAAAAATATTACATTCAGTTTTGATTTTTCTAATTTTAATTTAAACTTTAAAATAATTTTCTTTTCTTTATTTAACTTTATAACAAATAAAAAGAATATTAAAGATTGATGTGCATTGAATTTTTGTGACCAAGGTCAGGTATTACTTTTGAACGGTGTTTATGGTAAAATTACCCAAGTTAAGTGTAGGAATTACTTCAATCATAATGCCATAGCATAAATAATGAAAATATTTCAAAGTAATAGTATATTGAACAATGAACAATGGTACTATCCCGTGAGTATAAAATTTTCATACCACAACAAACTCAAAGTACAAAAAAAAAATTAAATTATTATTTCATTTAATGCTAAATTCACACATTAGTTTTTTTCTTTAACAAATTTTTCTACGGGCTTTTTTATAAAAAAACAGTCTGAAAAGTAATAGTCCCTAGGCATACGCCGATTTCATGTGATGATTACCACATATTTTATACTTCGTGAGGCGCCTGTACTTAACGAATCCGAAAACTTTTGTTCTGCCATTTTCCTCAAATCAGCTGCGTTTTCGTTCGGCAAGCTCCGAAAAATGCCGATTGCCCGCGATCTTGTAAATTTGCTACCACATTTTTTTTTAACTGTGGCGGTTGGAAATTTTGTCTTAGAACACGAGGGTAAGCTTGTCCGACCAAAATGTGACTGCTATTGTCGGGTCCGACAACTGACATTTTGGTATGTTTGGGTTGTCGGACTAGACAATAGCCGACATTTTTGTCGGATAAGGTTACCATTGTGTTCTAAAACAAATTTCCAACCCCCACAGTTAAAAAAAAATTTACAAAATCCCCGGCAATCTAAATTTTTCGGAGCTTGCCGGACGAAAAAGCAGCCGAATCGAGAAAAATGGCAGAACAAAAGTTTTCGAACTCGTCAAAGACAGGCGCCTTACGAAGTATAAAATATGTGGTAATCATCACATGAAATCGGCGTGGGCTCAGGGACTATAATAAAAATGAAACAATATACCAATTTAGAATTCGTTTTACTGGAAATCTATATATATAAAATTGAAAGTATGTGTTTGTCGTTTATGTATTAATAAACCATTCATCCGATCATCATGAAACTTTGAGAAGTTGTTGTGTACACTTGCGCATAGGTAACAGGCAAATTTTTTTTTAAATGGAACCCCAAGGCCATTATAATTATCTTAAGGGGTTCTGCCTAAATGTTGATAGTAATTTAATTTGATTTTTCTTTAAATATCTTGTCCCTGGGCCTTTACCTACATAATTTTGTGATTACCACATATTTTATACTTCGTGATGCGCCTGTCCTTGACGAGCCCGAAAACATTTGTTCTGCGATTTTTTTCAAATCGGCCCAGGGACTAATCGTTTTATACGGTTAGATTCCTTTGATCAATTTTTTTTGTTGAACATAATTAAATGAAATTGAAAAATGAAAGTATTATCTGAAACAATTACATTTGTATATCAAAACTATATGTATTTGAATTAAAGACATAATGATGTTGCATATTTTATCATCTGCACAAAATATGTTATTTGTTTGCAATTGTATGTAATACATGTTTCTTCAACTAAGAAAGATAGTTGATAACATCGATTAAAAGCTGAAAATTATGAAATGGAATTCGCACAAATACTATACAAAGAAGCATAGCTTATGTATAATCAAACATGGATAGCAATTATGATAAACAAACTAATTAAAAATGTGGCCCCTTAGCCGGCAAACGTTAGCAATAGTGATTTGCAAACAGTTATAATGCATTAATACCAATGAATTTATAATATCTGCCCGCCCGCAGGAGCATATGTAAAATTTAAAATTTTGGATCTATGGATGTGACAAAGCCGCGTACTTTAGTACCTGCTATTGGCAAATCAGTTAACGTGAGATATCGTATACTACTGACAATGGCAGTAAGATATCACTTATATTAAGGGGATAAGTGAAATTTTAAAGGGGCTGGCGGATGTACTTTTTTCAATCAAGGATAGTACCCTTAGTCTTAGTTATGGGATATTCTTTCACGATAACGGTCTATTTTTTTTTAAATAAAATGTGTTGGGTAGTAGGAATTACAATGTGTGTCACAACAACACATAAAAACCTTTTAAGAAAAAGGTCCCATAACAACATGCTTTCTAAGGTGTTGATGGCCGTAATTTTTTTATTTTTCAAAAGAATGAGCTTTTTGCTTGCTCGAACAAATGAGCTTCCATGTAACTATTATATATGCTGGTTTGAGGTAAACAATGCGTTACATGATCTTGGTATATGCTTCTAGCACTAGGATAATTAGGAACCTAATTTTAGCTTTGTTCCTGCAAATTTCAAAAAAAAGTATATTGTTTTTATTTCCTCCATCCTATAATGAAATATTGCCCTATGTCGTACATTATTATGTGAAAGGATTTATTATTAAGTTTTCCATTCCTTAAAAAGAATATAAAAGAAAGGAATTTGCGTCCATCAACGTCTTAAAAAGCATTATGTTGTAGAACCTAGGTCTTAAAAGGTTTTTATGTTTTGTTGTGGCACATATTGTAATTCCAAATATGTCACATATTTTGAAATTGCACAAACTTTTTTGAACTTCGGTGAAAAAGATGATGAACAATGTCATTGAAGCTACAATTTTGAGTGGAAAATTCGAAGAGGAAGATGTAGTGTTGCCACGACAGACAGGCCACATATTTCAATGATCCCAACAGATTCAAACGTTTAGTTTCCAGTGCAACTCGCTTTTGCAATTACCATCACCCAAGCACACGGACAGTTACTGCAAGTATGTGGACTAGATTTGGAGAATCCGTTCTTCTCACCTGGACAACTGTATGTGGCTGGCGCGTTAGGAAAACCTTCTGATTTATTCGTGTATGCACCAGACGGAAAAACAAAAAATATAGTGTACCCACAAGTACTCGAATAAATAAATAGAATTAAAACGACATTTTGAAATTCGTTCCAGGCTCGTCAAGGATAGGCGCATCACGAAGTATAAAATATGTGGTAATCACAAAATTATGTAGGTGAAGGCCCAGGGACTATCAGAAAAACTTCTTTAGAACAGTTTTTGTGTGTTTCGTGTCCGGTAAAAATACAATGTTTGAGCACTGTGAACATTTGTGAATCTATTTTTGTTCTGCATAATGTTCTATATAGAGATGAGTGATGACACACTTCTACTAATTCAACAAGTCATTTAAATTTTTTTATAGCTTGCTCGAAAACTTATTTCATCGCCAATTTTTCGTATATCCGAACTGATGAGTTAAAGTACTGATTATTTTTCATTCATATTTTTAAAAACAAAAATTAAAAATTACGCTATCATTTCTCATTACCACTTTTTAAAATCATTGCTACTATGTCAACAAAATGTCTGTGCACAAACTTTATTTATAAGCGTAGCAAACACGCCGGGTCCTGCTAGTATTTTATATCGATTACTTCAAACTTATTTATCTAAAATTCAGGTTAATCCTAAACAATTTAATTTTTTAGTTACTAGTTTGTTATCAATGAAAGTTTTGTTTATTTTTTTTTTTTTTCGTATCTTTAAAAAAAATGTCCTGAGGTAAACACATTATTCAAAACATCTTATTTTAAAAAAACAAATCGTTATGATTTTACTTTTTCGTACAAATGCATTTTTACATACGTTTAATTTCAATCTGTTTTTCTATGAAGATGAATGAATTGTAACTTATCTATCAGGAGTAAAAGTAGCAAGTTTCGTTTATTGAACTTCTCAACACTTGTGAATAGTTTATTAATAGCAATAGTTCTTTGCTAACATATTCATTTTGAGTTTTTTCGTCTTATAAGGTAAATGTAATTTCAACAAACTTGAAAGTTATTCTCTCAAAATATAAAAAAATACCTTGAAATTAAAAAAAAAAACATATATAATGTTTACAATTTGTTAGGAACACGACTTTAAATTGAGAGAAAGCAAAACGGCTTAAAATTAGTTCTCTGCAATAATCAACAAAGATAGGGTAATTTTTTGGCATATATACTTATTTTGAATTGTACAGGTGAATTTATTTAATTAGTTTTAAAGTTTAAACTACAAATTAAAAATTAAAACATTCTCATATTACAAACGAACTGAAAATAACTGTTGTTAGGTAAGAACTTTTCACGTAAAATAGATTCACACATCAGATTAGTATTTGATTACCAAATCAACCTATTCGCATTTTTAATTGAGTAGTATTAAGTGTTATGGTCACATATGCACACATATTTTAATAAATAATGGAAGCTTTGCATTCTAAAGAAAAATAATAACCGGATATGTCTGTAAGTGTATTTATGGAAAAGTTGTCGTCCTAACAATGAAAGCTCGTATTTTATTTATTGTTAATTTTATGCTTTTTAGTTCTTCAAATTTTAGTATCAAAACCGAACATACCGAACATTTTAGAAGAGATTGCTGTTAGAGATTCATCGTTAATAGTAGTTTTGCATCGATTTATTAATTGTAAATCGGAGGTAGCCTTATCTGCTTCTTTTGATAAATAGGTATCGTTTTGTTGTGGATTCACATAAATACCAATCAGTGGCAACATTTTAATATTTTGATAATGTAAGTTTGAATCGTATAATAAGATTTTGTTATCAAGACTAAGATGTACAAGAGACTTTTTCCCGCATTTAGGGATAAGTTTTTGTTTATTTGTAATTTTTTTTATGTCCTTGCTATTGACAAACGAGCTAATTTAAGATATTGCACTCCACTGACAATATGCCATTAGCAATGGATTGTTGGCAACCCTATTTTAGTTTTGCTCTTCAAATTTTCTTAAAAAAATTGCAATTTCCCTGTTATTATATTTTAAATTTCTTTATCCTATCATGAAATAGTGGGCTATGTCATATTTTGTTAAATGATAGGATTAACTGTTTAGTATCCATTCTTAAGACAATATAAAAAATAAACAATCATTTGCGTCCATCAAGATCTCAGAATCATGTTGTCAGACCTAGATCCTAAAGGTACATGTGTGTTGTTGTGACAGACATTGTAATTTCTATTACAAAACACATTTTATTTAAAAAATCGTAAAATCCTCAAAAAATTAAACATCAACAACTGTTGCTTCAAATTTCATTATAAATAGCTGACATGATGACAAACAAGATGATAGGTCAATGACCTTGATATAAATATTATTCATTTTCATATATTTATATAAAAAGGTTTTTAGTTTAAGTCATGTCAAGATTGTGCAATTCGTATGATGTGTTTTTGTCGTCTCGATAAGGCACCATTTGCATACATTCGAAATTCACATTAAATTTGGCTTTTAAATTTCACATTAAACATTTGGCTTGCATCTAGTTGTATTCCTTTATCATTACTATTACTTTATCAATTAAATAATTTTGACTTTTGCAATAGTACTTTGTGTATCTAGTAACTAGTTGCACAAAGTTGATTTTTTCCGCACGCGTCGTAATTTTGCGGAAAAAATCAATTTGTGCAACGAGTTGCACACAACGTTTTTTACAATTCCGAAAACACAATTAAACAAAATTATTCTGCAACCAAATTTTTTACAATCAACATTCATATTAAAATATAAGTAAACATTTCTATTATCAACTTAGCATTGAGACAATTTTCTATGAAAAAGTGCGGAAAAATAAAACAGTGCGGAAAAACAAAACAGTGCGGAAAAATCTCACTTTTTGATATTGTTGACAATATCGAAATAGGTTGAATTGTGAATCGGAATTGCAAAAATAGTAGTTTAATCAATGAGTGAATAATGAAGTAGTTTATTCTCAAGCAAAAGTTTAAAATTCGAGCGAGGCACGAGCGAGAATTTTAATTTGCGAGAGAATAAAATTCTTTATTCACGAATCGATTACAATACTTTATTCTCTGACAAAGAATTGTGTATTATAAAAAATAAAAACATTTTCTTCAATTAAAACAATAAATCTTTATTGTTTTAATTGATAAATCAAATTTCTTAATAAAAAAACCTTGATGATAAAAAACGCCCCTCTCATACAATCAACCAAGTTTGACTAAACGAAATAAGAGAATTTAAATTAAAATTTGATTTTTGAACAAAACTTATTAAAGCAATTGTGATTATAATTTCAAAATAATTTTAATGAAATCAAAACAATTTGACCAATTAGAATCATACCAATTGAATAATGATAATTTTTTTATAGGAAAATTTTCATTAAATAATAGGTTAAGTTCATTAGGCTATAGGTTAGAAAACAATACAATAATACATACTATTATTATCGAAAAAACATATAAATAAAGCTGATATAATTAAATAGAAGAGAATAATAGTACATTATGATGCTAGGACGTAAAGCTAAAGATTTTGGACGGATGTGGAGTTTGCAAATCGAGGCGCTAGCCTAGATTTGCACCCACATTAAGGCCAAAATACCTTCGTCCGTGCATCATATACTATTTTTTATTCGCCGCAAGCAAAATATTTTAAGAAAATTGGTTTATTCTAAATTAAAATTATAAATTTTCATATATTTTAAAATAAAAATATGTGGAACAAGTAACCTTTGACAAAATATTTATTATTTTTTCCAAATTATTGTGTAGCTATGACAACAAATGATAACAACTATTCTAATTGGATAATGAAATTTTGAATTTGAGGGTTGCTTTGATAAAAATTTTTATTTTTCATAGAATTTAAACAAATACAAATGCTTTTTACTTTTTTGGACGTAGCTATGACAACAAAATAAATAGTTGAAAAGTGATGCTTTAAAGCCGCAAATCACAGTAATAAAGTAACACTTTAATATGCAGGCGAATAAAAACATATTTGTTATATGGTTCTGATTTACGTTTTTATTTCCATTGACTTTCGAACTTGTCTAATGAATTGAGGAAGGAAGTGATAACAATAATGTTTTTAACAACTACAATATATGCTGAGTTTCAATTTTTCAAAAGCGTCAATTAAACTAAAAAAAAAAATCTGGAACAATTTATTTCTAAATAAAAATTACTGTACCTGAGAGATAAACTATCGTAAGTATCAAATTTTTTAAATTTGAGTTATCGGTGTATCTGTTTTTTGAGTGGTAAAATGCCGTATCTACACAGTCGAAGAATGACGAATGCTAGTGAGAACTAATCATATATGGCAATGCATTCTAATATTTGTTACTCAAGTAACAAATATTACAATGTAACAATTAAAAGGGCCGTGCTGTAAAATTTCCCAGATGTCACTTACGTTACGATAGTTTACCTTTGATGTATACCGTATTGTGTAATAGGAATTGCAATATTCCCAAGTAGGTTTTGCCAGACATTGACATACGGCCAAGCACTGGTCCATTAATGGTTAACAGTACTTGGCTATTGTTACTGGGCCAATACTAGAACCAATCATCGGCCGATCTATGGTTTACAGAAAATAGCCAGTATATTGTTACCTTTTAATGGCCCAGCACTGGCCCATGAATGGTAAATATTACTTGGCTATTGTTATTGGGCCAGTACTGTAGCCATGAATTTGCCGATCTGTCATTTTTTTTAAATTTCACTAGACCATTATCCCTTTTAGAAATACATAGTTTGAAAAATTTCACATATAGTTTAGTTATCGCCTTGTCGGTTGAAAGACTATAGTATGGTAATATAGAAAAGGTTGGTATATGTTTTAATTTATTTTCATTTCCATTTTATTTTAATTATTTTGTAAATAATTTATTTAAATTTATGTATAAAAAATATTATTTTATACTTTTTTTTAATGGCGGAATACTGGCGGAGTCAGGGCGGAGTTTGCCATTACTCAGCCATTCTTGCATCTGAACCAGTTGTAAGGGGAGTTTTGAATTTTTTCCGTCATTTTTATTTTATTTTAAATTAGTTTGTATTTGATTTATTTAAATTTACATATGATAATAATGTATATTTTTTTTAACGGCCCAGTCATGGTTGCCAGTATTTGGCCCAAGAATGGCAACCATTTATTGTCTGAAGTTATCATCCAGTAAAATTAGGTTAATGGCCCAGTCGTGGTTGCCAGTACTCGCCCATTGCTGCATTACTGGCTGCCAGTAATGGACCATTACTGGACCAGTTGTACAACCTTGTATGGGTTTGTCACAACAACACATATAGATACGTTTACCTATGTCACACAACGAGTTTTGATGTGTTAATGGACGTCTTTTTAGTTTTTTTATTCCTGAAGTTAGTCATTTGAGACTATTATTGCAGACAACTGAATTATAAATGGCGAAATCAGTTTTTGTTGACTTGTAAACTTTTTTATTAATTTTTGTTCAACGTGGTCTCAGCCCCGCTTAATCCATTCCCCTACACACAAGTTAACGTGGTATGTTACATACTACTAACAAAAGAATAGAAATATCACTTGTAAAGGTTATATGTTAGGGATGCTGGTGGATGAACTCTATTCAACGGTAGAAATCTCAATATTATACTGAAAAAAAAATTAACGTAACGACAACCCCATCTCGAAGCCTACGTGCGGTTGCTTCAACTACACCGTTCTGTACCTATCCTACCAGCCCTCGCCGGTGAGGTTGAGACAACTGCATTTTGTTTGGGAATAGAACATGTTTTTTCCGTGTAATTCTAGAATATCTTCGGATCTATTGGAACTATCTACGATCCAGTATCTGTTAGAGATCTCTTTCTTTTCTTTAATTAACTTACCATCCTCTATCTAAATAGCCTTTAAAAATTTTGGTGTGCTTCTGTGTGTGGGTGGTGGTTGGTTGACCTTTCTGCATAGGATCTTTATGAAACGTTGGCAAATGATACAGGTTCACTTGAAAATGGTAGGTCTGGATTCATTTCAAATTTGGGCAAAATGGCGGAGGGGTCTCCCGCACACCTAGTTTAAATCTTGAATAACTTCTAATTCCGGCTTATGATCTAATGGAAACTTGGTATATCAGGTTTTAGTACTGTTTGCAATGTCTCTGCATACCAACTTCCGGTTTGTCACTTCTGGTTAAAAAGTTTTTTTTTCATGTGTTTATCCCTAAGTAGCCTACAATTACCGATCGATTATCATGAAACGTTGGTAAAAGCTTTCAAGTAACATGAGAAAGATTTTATCATCTTTTAGAGTACATTGGATAAAGGGTTGAGGTGTCCACCATACAACAGGTGGTTTTTTCCACTATGTTTTTTATGTTTGTTGGGAGCATACAACATACGTTCGTTAATGAATTTTGATGACACTTTGGAAAAGATGCAAATATGTATGTCAAGGAACTGATTGATTTTTGAGTGATAGTGAACAAAGTGGTGGGGGGTGTCCCATACACCTGTTGTTTTGAAAGCTCAATAACATCTGTATCTGATAATCGAATTGGATGAAACTTAGTACATCAGCATTTAGTACGGTTCACAATAGTTCTGCATCCCAACTTCCGGTTTTTCACTTCCGGTAAAAAAATTTTTTTTGTACTATTTTAAAAATAATGAAGTGATTATGATGAAACTTATGAAAAAGGTTCTAATTAGTGTGAGAAGATAGTTATCATCTTTTGGGACACATAAGAGTCCCAATAGAGTGGGAGTTTACCATAAAACTGCTGACTTTTCACGCTTTGCTTTTAAAGTGTGTTGGGAGCATACAGACTTCATTCATCAATCAATTTTAATGCCACTTAGAAAAAAGATGGAGACTTAACTGACAAACAACTGATTAGTTTTTGGAAAATATTGCGATAAGTGGTGGGAGGCCTCCCGAACACCTGTTTATTGTTTCATTGTTTGTTGGGAGCATACGTAACATTCGTTCGTGAATGAATTTTGATGACACTTTGGAAAAAGATGCAAATATGTATGGCAAGGAACTGATTAGTTTTTTAGCGATAGTGAACAAAGTGGTAGGGGTCCGTCGAGCTCCTGTTTTTTTTGGAAGCTTAATAACATCTGTATCTGATAATCGAATTGGATGAAACTTGATACATAAACATTTAGTACAGGTACTTGGTGCATAGACATTTAGTCACAACAGTTCTGCAACCCAACTGCCGGATTGTCATTTCCGGTAAAAATTTTTTTTTACTTTTTCTCGTACAACAGAATTTATGTTTGTTGGGATACTACTGCTCTCTTTAATATTTTTATAATTAGATTAGAACTACGCGAAACCTACAACATTGGTTAGCTTTTAATTAAAGTTTTTGATGGATATTAGCTCATTATATATCCAGAACATTATGTTTCCAGAGCTGTGGTGAAGTCAGCCTATGCATCAGCGTCGCAATATTTTTTTTAATAATATGTACTTGTTTTCACTTCTTATCTTATTATTATTTATATTTATTTGAATTAGTTTGTTAGTTATTATTTATTTTAATTAGAACTTATTAGTTATTTATTTTAATTAGAACTTATAGATAATAAGTTCATATTTTAATGACTATTAGTATAATGTAAGTCTTCCTTTTTTAATATAGATAATTTTTTTTAAACTTTTAACTAAATTTAGATACATTTTTTATTGTGTTCTAGATTTTTAATATTGACAAAGGTGACAAAAAATCATCAAAACGTCTCTCAAATAAAATTTGATAATTAAGAAAAAATGTTTATTTAAATCTTAATCTTCAATTAAATGAAATAATTTAGTCTATCATCTGATTTTAAGCAAAAAGTTTGACCCACTTTTGCAAATAGAAAACAACCATGAAGAAATTGAAAATCGAAAACTAAAACTCAAAAATTTGGATTATTTTAGATTTTTACGGTGTTAAACAATTATATTATTTGTTTGCATTTTTTCATTAAATATTTTATTAAATGATAGAATTTATTGTTGTTATTCCTTTTTAAAAAATGTTGCGTTCATCAACACTTCGTGAAACCCAGCTTTTAAAATGTATTTGTGCACTGAAAAAAAAATTGAAGTTCATGACAACCTCATCTCGAAGTTGGCAGTTGATTATTCATACAAAGAAAAATTATTTGTAAACAATTTCACTGTGATTGGGACAACTATACGATAACATTTTCCCAACAACAGAATGAGGTTTATTTAAAATATAAAGTGTTATATCCAATATAAAAGTAGTTGAACAAAGATAATAACTATTTCCCTGAATAAAATTTTCTTTGGCCTTTTATATCATGAATTTTAAAGTTTAAGTATTTGAGATTAATTGAACTATATTTTATTTTCACATAAATATTTCGTGTGATTGTCTCAACTTCATCGATTTATAATTGTCGAGTTGTTGAAGCAATTTCGTAGTTTGATTCGCCATATGTGACCGCACGGTGAGGTTGAGGCAATTGCATTTCGATTGGAAATAGGACATGTTTTTTTCAGTGTACCAATTACACAATACTTTTTCAAAAAAATTAATAATAATCCATTCAACATCTACGAAAGATATTTCGTCGCGTTATTTTACCACTTCAGCAAAAACAAAACTATATTCAATTTGATATTGGGATTTTTTGTTTGTTAATCCGAATATAATGAATATTCAGCGATTCTATTTTTTTATATGATTCGAATAAATAATATTAATAATTAACAATCTATTCACAATCACTTCATTCAAGATTACTGGTTCCTTATAGCTCCTAAACAAAACATCACTAATTAAAATCACACAGTTCACTTGACAAAACTCTAGTGCAATATTTCAAAACAAACTTTAATATTACAAATTGGTTTCACATTTCAAATTTAAGGCGAGTGTATAAAATATCAATATGTACTAACATATGAAATCAAAACAAAACTACTCAAATGCGCAAAGTTTACCTACAAGAATTATACAAATTCATATTGGTCTCGTAAAATCACCAAAAAATCCTGTTTCTAAAGAATCGCGTTCATGAGTGTCAAGGTCTACAGTATTTTTTTTGTATTTAATTTGAATGATTTTAAGTAATTAATTTACCCAAGGTCAAAAGTAACATGATTATGAATTTTAATTTTAAATCTATATATTATAATATATAGACATAATCGATCAATCAATCAGTTAAGTAACGTTTAAGCAACCATTTTTGGACAGACAGCGAATTTATGGACATAATAAATATTTCTTTGAACTTTTTTCGTAAATTGATAGCAGCGCGGCTAAGTTTTTATGAATCTTGTTCCGCAAGGATTTTTGTTTGTAATACGAAGTTTTCATTTTTACTATAATGCAGTTTTGTTTTATGTTGGTAATACCATAGACAAATAATTTATCTGGTAATGCCATAGACAAATAATTATTTGTAATTACCATAGGTAATACGTATTTTACTTTTCCACTTAAATATTATCTTTAATCTAAACAGTGTTGTTAATGAAAGACAGACGATTAAATAAAGCAGTATTGTGTAGGGTGACCAGAACTGCTGTTAGCAAAAAGAGGAAACCAAGCAAAAAAAAGAGGACAGTTCAAATAAAACAAGAACACTTTAACTTAAAAATTTTCATTTATTAACTATGTATTATCACATTTAATATGATTAAACTTCTTGTTTTTTGAAAGGTAATAATTCATGAAATAATTAAAAGAATAAAGCCGGGCATTCACATACAACAGAAACAGAAACTAAATTTCATACAAATTTAACAGCAACTGAAACAGAAACCGAATTTAGAAACAGAAACTGAAAATTCGTTTGTTTTGTCTGAAACAGAAACAATTAAAATTTAATTGTTTCTGTTCCAGAAACTGTCACATGACCACAAACTGTCACATAATATTAATTATTATTTTGAATTTTGATAATAGAGTTTTGAATTTTGAATAGTTTTCAGTTTCTGTTTCTGTTGTATGTGAATGCCCGGCTTAAGAGGACTAGCAGACTTCAATTGCTATGTGTAACAATATAAAATAAATAATACTTCTTAAGTGAATGTAATTTCATAAATAAAAACCCATAGCTATTGTTTTGAATATTTTTTGTTCGATCGTATGAGACCTTAGAGCGTCTTTGTCTTTTTGAACTAAAGTGAAAAATTCACCGCATGAAACGGTTTTGAAATTAAATTTTATACACAATACTCTTAATAGTTTTTGCATCAAATCTATTACGCTCATAAGTCCACTAACTATTCATCAAACTGAATATTTGTTCTATGTTCGCATTATGCGCGGGAATGGCAAAGAAATATTGACAAGTTATTACTGTAGCAAACAATTCAAGCCATTTTAGTGTGACAGCTTTTCATTAAATTGTTTGTCCGTAGACACGACTTTGAAGAAACTCGTGTTGAGTCGTTTATTTCGATATGCTTTTCCATTAAATATTCAACTGTCGTTATTTCAAACCATTCTGGTTCCTGGCGTAAAAGCCATCCGTTTAAATATTTTTAAAATTTTGAATTATTTTATCCATTGTTTGATGTAATTTAAACAGTTGTTGTAAATTTCTATTGCATATTTTTTTTGATTCGTTAAAAAATTCTTCATTTGTTCTTAAAACATTTAAAGTTAATACAAGAAAGAAATTGTTAATTATTCTTTCCTCGAGCATATACTCTTTCCTCGAGCACAATAAATACTCATTATTTCAATTAACGAATTATGCTCGTTTTCCATTTTTTTATGTTGATGTGGAAAACGTTAACTAACGAATGTAAGAAAAACAAATATGCTTCATTTAATTGATTTTCAAAAATAAGTTTTAACGTTACTGGTGGTTTCAGTGACAACCATCGTGTCTTAGATGAACTAAGAATAATTTGATAATCCGTTTTTTTTTTAAAACTCGCAAAACTCCTTAAGTTTTTCAACACGAACAGTATATGAAAAATGGTCATACAATTTGCATAGAAATGCGTTTACATCAAATTTTTAGTTTAAATACATTATTTTCGCCCGTACGATATTTTCAGCACAAAAATGTATCAAAAAACAAATCTATAAATGTAAAGATTTTTCGTTTTTTTGCAAGAAAAGTTCAAAAAGTGGATAAAAAGATAACATTTAGAGGACCAACTGCCAATATAGGACAAAAAAGATTATGTTGTCAAAAAGAGATAGGACAAAAAGAGAAGAGGTCTAAAATAGGACAAATCCTCTAAAATGAGGACGGATGGTCACCCTAGTATTGTGTAATAGGAATTTCAATATATGTCACACCTTTATTATTTTTATTTTATGTTATAAAACTTTGTGGAAACAATCTACAGTTTTTTGGAAAACGGATACGAACACATGGCATGGTATCTTCGGATATTCAGAAACTTTAATTTATAATTTATTTTAATTAACACACTAAACATGTCTACCTTAGTAAAAAAAATATTGCGACGCTGATGCATAGGCCAAGTTCACCACAGCTCTGTAAACGAAATCTTCTGTTCAAAATGAACTGTTATAAACCGTACCAAATGCTTATGTAGCAAGTTTTATCCTATTCGACTATCAGGTTCATATGTTATTGAGCTTTAAAAAAACAGGTGCTCGAGGGACCTCCCACCACTTTTTTCGATATCGCTCAAAGACTAATCAGTTCCCTGCCATACATATTTGCATTTTGTTTTACAGTGTCATCAAAATTCATTCACAAACGAATGTTGCATGCTCCCAACAAACTTAAAAAACATAGTGAAAAAAATACCTGTTGTATGGTGGACCCGCTAACCCTCTGTCCATTGTACCCCAAAACCTAATGAAATCTTTCTCATATTGATTGAAACTTTTTACCAATGTTTGATGAAAATGTAGGCTATAGTAGGGATAAATAACTGAAAAGAAATATTTTTAACTGGAAGTGACAAAGTTGGTCTGCAAGTTTGGTCTGCATAAATATTTGAAACAGTACTAAAACCTTATATACCATGTTTCAATAAGATCATAAGTGAGGACTAGAAGTTATTGAAGATTTCAACTTAGAGGTGTTCGGGAGACCGCCCGCCATTTTGTTCAATTTTAAAATGAATCCAAATATTTTATTTTCAAGTGAACCTGGATCATTCGCTAAAGTTTCATCAAGATCCTCTGCAGGAATGTCACGAAACCTACCCATCCACCGACATACACCAACATTTTTTTTGGCTATATAGACAGAGAATGGTCCAAAACAAAAGAAAAAACAAAATTTGCGATATGTAAGATTTTTTTTTCTCGATAGATCGCATCATTACTTTACACAATTTAAAATTGTGGTGAAGCAAAAAAAAACCACTCTACTTTAACTGTCACCGTTATACTAAGATGCGCTCGCTTACTTTTTTGGAACGAAAATGTCTACTGTAGCAGGAAGTTTTAGTTCCTAAGGTAAATTATTCGCAGTTTGGTCTTGTTTTTTTAAATGAAGGCAACTTGTTTAGTGTCAGCATGTATACTTCCGTCTAGGCAATATTAATTTCACAGCTGCTGCATCGTCCTACTAAAAAAAGCTAATTATAAATTACTAAAAAAGTTAACTAATAAATTAGATTGTTTCATCTAAGTTTGAACAAATTGTATTATTTACTTACAGTTACAAACATAAACTGTGTTTGTTTATCAGCATATTTTTTTATAATTTCGTCGACGAAAACAATTGCTTCCCTAAATTATGATTCAGAACGACAAAAAACTGTCTGTTTGGTTTGCACTTTAAGATTGTTTGAACTTAAATTTTATAGTATTTCGTTTTAAATAAATATAAACACCACCCACAATTTTGTTTTGTAAATGGATACTTTATTGTGATTATTGATTTAATTTTTGGCTGTTGCTATTGTTTGTGATAGATGTTTAATTGAAATGACGTAACCGGAACATGATCTTTTAATTTGTATTTATGTTCCAAATTTATCAAAATCAATTATCAGCTACTAAAGTTTCTGAAGCTTAAAAAAATAGATGCTCCGAAGCTTCTCACCACTTTGTTTAATATCCGTAAAAATAAAAATCGAATTTCGTGCCAAACATATATGCATCTTTTATCGAAGTTTTATCAAAATTGATTCCTAGACGAATTATATGTGCAAAAAAAGATAAAACATATGAATTTTCATGGTTAAAAATATAACCACATAATAACATTTTGACATTCATAATACATACTTCCATAAAAAATTTGTCAACAAATAGTTACATTATTATGTAAAAAAAGCAATATTTATTAAATGGCAGTTTTTTCATGCATGGCTAACATTTAAATTTAAAAAGAATATAAAAAATTTACATAATCAAAATTTTTGTTAACATTTTTCATAAAATTTACATTTATGTGTAAATATCTTTAACATTGACTTAAATATATGTTTCCGAAACAATCCATCTATTTATCAAACCAATTAGCCGTCTGCAGCAACACCCAGTTTTGTGTGTTGCCAATAATGGAACAAGTTAAAATATAATAAAAACCTTATTGTTTGTTATAAGGTTAAAGTTATTTATACGTTGAATGATAGCTTCAAATTGTACTTGGTGATAATTAATTTTCACTAAGATAGTTTCATGAATATGTAAAAATTATTTTGCGATAATATTATGAACTTAACAGCAAAAGTCTTATTTCGTTATTTAAAAAAAAAGCGATGATGCAAATTCTACAAGAACAAACAAAAATCGATGAAGTGTGAATAAAGTTTTCTTATTAAAAATGCCGTAAATGCAAAGAAAAACTATATCAGTTAAGAAAATATTCCCACCTCAAGTTGTTAATTGTTATGTACAAATTATTCAATAGTTATTGTCTATGAAATAAACAACTTATACACATAATTTATTTTAATATATTTCATACATATTCATTGTGATGTTCAGAAGATTGCCGTGGACGTATGTCTCCTACCCTAACAAAACAATATATTCTAACAGTAGTAAGCGTTCGTTAGCTACAAAGCAAAGGCGCCATATGATCATGTATATGAGGTGACATACGGCCACCCACAGCTATCCTCTGAACATCACAATGAATATGTATTAAATATATTAAAATAAATTATGTATATTTAATCTTCTATATAAATAGAAGTCCGTTTGTTCTAAACAGGTAATCTTCGAAAGTGCTTAACGCGATTCTTTTGAAATTTGGACACAATGTTGCATTCGAATACAGAAAGGTTTTTATTTTATGTTTTAGCCGTATATGTTCCATATAGGAATGTAGGACGAACAAGTGCAAGTGTCCCTTACCTGTATGTATTAATCTTAATTCTCTCAATTTTATGGTCGAGTTTCACTTGAAAACTTAATTTGATCGATGAGTTTTGTATAGGCGAGATCACCCATATATTGGTTTATCCAATTTATAAACTAATTTGGTTGACTATCGGTTAATTGTAAAGCCGGCGTGTTGACATGGAGGTCAAATCCGGGTTTCAAGCCCAGGGTGCTAATCAATAGACTACATAACACACATGCATAGATTTATATACGTAGTATCATAAAAATGTTCCAGTTCATTGTTTGCTATTGCTTGGAAATTGATTGTATTGTATTTAATACCAAAAATTTCCAAATTTCAGCGGTATTTTTCATAAGCTCAACCATCGATCAACCGAGGCAACTCTGTCTAAAACATTTATTTGTTTTCAGAAGTAAAATAATTAAAATTTTACCTTAGTCAAAATTAAAATTAGTTGCTCGTTTCCATTCCTAACCTCAAGGAAGTTGATGGTTTGCATACAGTTTGAATAACTGTATGCTCTACTATCTTAGAACTATGTCAGCAAGAAGTTCAACTTGAAGGGTTAGACCTGATTTTTTCTCGCATCAGTTCATAAGCTTCATGGCAGAATATTTTAAACGCAATAATATTTTTTATGTTCAGCAGTATACTAAGTGTATCTGCTGTTAAAGTGTCTATTCCATTTTCAACTAGGAGGGGTCGATTTTGGGTTCGCAGGAGGGGTCGATTTTGATCGATTATGACCAATGTTGATCTACGGGTCTAACTACCCCGCGTACTCCAGTCCCTGCCATTGACATATGAGTTGACGTGACGTGAGATATCACATACCACTGGCAATGGCAGGCGATATCATTAGCCAAGATGATATCTTAGGGTGCTGGCGGACGAACTTTAATTAGTCAACGGCAACACTCCCAGTCTTAGCTAGACAGCGTTCCGTAGTAGTACCGCTCATTAGCTCTTCCAAGGAATAAAGACCAACATTTAATTATGTGTGGGCTTTGTGCTGCATCAGCTGGATTATTGGCAATTAGTTTTGTTTTGTTTTCTGCAAATTTCTCACAATTTGTTTATCACTTATTATTTTGTTATTATTTCTTTATCTTATCATGAAATATTGGCATATGTCATATTTTATTGTATGATAAGATTTTTTGCTTAGTTATCCATTCTTTAATAAAACATAAACAAAAAAACCTTTTGATACATATATGGTAGTACAACAGAAAGGATATAAGTCTGCAAGTGGTAAAGCAAATATGCGCAATCCAACCGCCCATAAAGCGGCATGTCCACGGTATTTGCAGGGACAACACATATATGGATCAATAAAAAATTTTAAAATACATGTTCAAAACATCTGCGGATTGAACGCTAAACATGACCACATTCCACATCATCTTGAGCACGACAAACCGAACATTCGCTTAATTCCAAAATCGCTTAATTCCAAATATAAGCTTGAACCAACTTTCAAACTTCATCAAGGCGTTGCGCATTCATTCATGAGATTGTTGCGTATACACGCTTTCCAAATTTTGAACTACACGGTGATGGCTTCAATACAATGGTCTTAAAGATTTGTCTTCCAGAAATTATTTGTTTTACAATAGCTTTATACCGCTCCCCCAACAAACGTAACCCAAACTTTTTTAATTTACTGACAAAATTTGTGGACGAGATTAGAGCAAAGTCCCCTAATTGTGAAGTTATCGTTACCGGTGACTTCAACGTCCACAACAAATCATGGTTGGAATTCTCCAAATCGACCGACGATGTTGACAATAGTGGAAAACTGGCGGAAATTTTTGCCACGTTTCAGGACCTATACCAAATTGTGAAAAGCCTAACTTTCACTCCCCGTAATGGCGGTGATATACTTTTCTTTTAGATCTCTATCTTACCACAATGCCAGATATTACGAGTGTTGATGTCGCGAAAGTTATGTATTGGAAATTCTGATCATTATTTAATTTCATCAGTTATCATAACTGATTTACTTAAAACTACAGCTCCCAAACCCCGTCAAATATTTCACTACTCAAAATGGATAAGAGTGGTCTTCAAAATTTTTTCCATGGTTTCCCTTTCGACCGTCATTGTTTTTACACCGACAATGTATATGTTTCTGCTCAAAACTTTACAAAAACCATCCAATTTGCTATCAATGAATTCGTCCTTTTCTCCATCATAAAACCCAAACAAAAATAATTGTATTCGAAAGCTGCCAAAGCTGCACTCAGAAACAAACGTAGATCATTTAATATATGGATTCATAACAAAACTCCCGCTAATCGATCCCAATATCTAAAGGCCAACAAAATATCTAACCAGATTATCTCAAACGAAAAGTCTGAAATTGACAGAGCGAAAGCTTCAAAACTTACGTCTAAGTCTATTTCTGACAAGAGTTCAAGGTACAAAAGAGGTACAAAATCTTCTATTCCCCCTATTATTAATGGTGATTCAATCGTCAATGATTCCGAAAGAAAAGCTAACTTGTTCGCTGAACGCTTTGCTCTGAACTCCACTGTTTTGGAAACTCCTAAAGAAATACCCCAAATCCAGTCTTCAGGAGTTAATTTGAATGAACTCCACTTCAAACCAAAAAGAGTCGGTAAATTTTTAAAGGAGTTAAACATCAACAAAGCCTCAGGAATGGACAACATTCTACTTATTATTTTATAAATCTTTTCTAAAGAAGTTGCACCAACTTTGACTAAAATATTCTACCAATCCTACAAATCTGGTATATTTCCCTCGTGCTGGAAGTTGGCAAATGTCCAGCCCGTTCCCAAAAAGGGACCAAAATCCGATATCTCAAATTATAGGCCAATAGCTTTACTATCGGTCCTATCCAAAGTCTACGAGCATTATATTAATGCACACAGTTCAAAATTTCTGGAAGTAAATCATTTAATAGCCGACAGCCAATCCGGGTTTCGAAACAAAAGATCAACTACCGATCTATTAAACTATGTAGCGCATTGTTGGAACAGCATACTTGATCAAGGTGGTGAAACATACATTATCGCTTTAGACATCTCCAAGGCATTCGATCGAGTCTGGCATGCCAAATTAATCAACAAGCTCGTTGTGTATGGTTTTCATCCCAATGTTGTGAAGCTGATTCAAAATTTTCTATCATACATTTCGGTCTTCTCAGACGGATTTTCATCTGAGTCTAAACTAATAAAACTGGTGTACCTCAAGGCTCAGTAGTGTTTCCAACTCTATTTTTGATTTATATCAACGATTTGTTGAAAATCACCAGCAACCCAATAAATAGTTTTGCAGATGATAGTACTCTGCTCAAGTCGTTCGAGCCCCCTTCCTTCAAAAGGTAAAATGCACGAACGAATTAATCCGGCCCGGAGAGACCTGCCATAAATCTGAATAAAGACCTAAAAAGTCACCGATTGGGGTGACCAAAACCTGGTCAATTTCAACTCTACCAAAACACAGCTGTTGATTGTTTCCAGATCAAAGACCGAGTTCCCCAAAGATAATTTATTCAGTATGTGTGATGAACCAATAGGTGAATGTAAAAACATTCGTTTATTGGGTGTCACAGTTCCAAATGACCTACTCTGGAACGATCATGTAATGGCGATGGCAAAAAGTGCGTCTAGAAAATTCGGCCTACTAAATAGATGCAAAAAAATTTTCACTCCATACCAATTGCTCCACGTTTATAAGTGCTATATTCGTCCCTGTATGGAGTACTGTTGTCAAGTTTGGGGTGCTGCTGTTTCCATCTTGGCCCTCTTGAACTCTGTTCAAAAGCAGGATATACGAATTGTGGGTGATCGAGATTAGACATCAAAACTTGATTTCCTACAACATCCTCGCACTATTGCTGACCTCGTTGTTTTTTACAAATATCGTCATCAACAGTGTTCAGACGAAATCAGCAGTATCATGCCTCAAACTTATTCTTACTCCCGTTCCACGGGGCCAGTACAACCAGTCAAACGGTCGAGATCCCGCGCTGTCATACTCGCAGATCACAGAAATACTTCTTTGTCCGAACTGCATACAAATGGAATAGTTTGCTGGAATCCATAGTCTCAGGTGGTTTCAATCCGCAGAGGTTTAAAAAAAGCGTCCATCAACACCTTAGAGCGTAGGTTGTTGTGGGGCCTACATCTTAAAAGGTATTTATGTGTTGTTGTGACACATTGTTAACCCTATAACACAACCCTATAACACTTTTTATTAAAAAAAAATAATCAATGTTGTCCTGTCTAGCTTCGAGAGCAGAAACATGGCTCAACATATTTGTGTTGCGCTTACCACTAGGATCAGGTTATTTATTGTCTCCTTAGGAGGAGCTTTCGTCAAAGCGGTTAAGCCAACTAGTTCTAACATTATGTTAGCCAAACCTTGCTGAACTGAGTCAACAACACAATTAATTTCATTTTATGTATTATGGAGTACCTCATCGTCTCCGTTTTTCTCGCTTCTGTTTGATCTAACCCTCTTTAGAACTAGTTCTTCAGTAAATCGAAAATCGGACTCCTCATTTCTTTGCCTCTTTCCACTACTACCCGCCATCTTTTTAAAATAAGTCGGACCAAGTAAAAGTCGTAAGTAATAGGGTTTTTATTTCGACCCGAAGGCTTTACCTTCACCTCGTTTTCTCCCTGCGAACTTTGTGAGGCGGTTGATCGCTTGACTTTTTTAAGCGTTTCTTTTATAATCTTGGTTATAAAAATTTACTTTTTATGTATGCTTTTGACTAAAAAAGGCAATAGAACCTAAAAACAATTTTGTTATAAATTTGTAGATTCAGTAAAGTTTCATATGGTTATATCGTATCCTTCGGTTTTTTCGCTTTAAAATTTCGTTTTCGATTAATTTGGAATTACTGAAGATCAAGTAAAATGGTATAAAATCACCGCTGGCGATGATATTTATAACAAGCACGATCATCCACTTTCCGCCGATGTTGTAGGAATCAAGTTTTGAACTCAAATGCCAATCACTCACAGTTCTTATATCGTGTTTTTTAAACAGAGTTCAGAAAGGTCAAGGTGAAGACAGGTGCTACACTCCACATTTCACAACATTATTACATAGCTACGAATATAGGTCTTACAAACGTAGAGTAATTAACATAGAGTAAAATCTATTTTACATTTATTGAGAAAACCAAGTTTTCTAGACGCCATAATATAAATGGTACACAAAAATATATATTGAGTAAACTATTTTATCAATTTATTGAGGAGACCGAAATTTCTAGTTATGTTTTTTCCATTGCTGTTATCTAATTTTCCCAACGTTTCAATAAATAACTTCATTTACACCCTATAAAACGTGTAAAATTCGATTTAATTATTTTGGAACGCAAACAGAATAAACTTCAAACAAGTTATTTTATTATAGAAAAACTAATGAAAATAAAATTTTTGTTATCTATATTTTTTTTTCAAATGAAGCGCAAATCTTTACTACGACTGTGAATAAATCAACCAGATTTTGTAATTTTTTTTCTTTAATAAACATCTTTTTGTAGATAAGTCAAATGCAAACATTTCGATTCAATCTCGTTTGTTAAAAATCATAACATTAATTTTAGTTTAGTTCTAATTTTCCGTTTAGTTAGTTTATTAATTTAAATTTGATCGTCTCTCAATTAAAAAAAAAATATTGTTATTTTTTTCGTGATCGTGATTAAAGTGAATAAGGTGAATATAATATATAACAATTATTTTGTTATATATAATGGCATTTAAGTTTTCAACTACATATAACTGTTTCATAATGAATCATTCAACTAACTTGGAATGCAAAATCAAATAAAAATTTCTTCAAATAAAATGTGTGCTTTGTTTCTACTGTACTTTGGTATTTCAACAGCATTTTATTGTAAAATGGAAATTGCTAATTTATGCTAATATTCTTTAGTTAGTTTAAAAGTTTCATCTAGTCAACACGATTTAATATTTATATAATGAAAATTTGTAAAATTAAATTGTTTATTTAAAATTATTTTAACTTTTTTAACTTTGAATGTGAAATCAGGTGTTTCCAATATTTAAGGAAGTGGTTAAACAATAAACATCGTGACTTTGTGTAGTTGAAACTAAAAAATAAAAAGTACGATTCGCAGTGTTAATAATTTATATTTTTTTAATTTTAAGATCGTGAACATATTCGCTTAAGTAAATTAGAAAACTGATTTCTTAAGCTACGTATAATAAAATGTTACTCACAAAAGAAACAAAAGGCATTTAAAGATAACTAATTATTTATTAACTATAAATATTACTCATAAGCTTCTAAATAGCACAGTAGATGAGACTTTTGTTGGTTATGCAAAATGATGTTTTTCTTTATGTAAATTTTAAATAATTAGTTCTACTGGATTATCGCTTAAAATATAGATTAAATGTGTTTCCTGTTTCGGTTGTGGTGAATTTAGATTAACTTTAAACTTACCTTAAAAGTTGAATTGTTTAGCATTAAAGTTGTGATACCTTTGCGATGAGAAAAAAGCTAGTCCGACAAACAAATGTTTCAGAATATTTTTCTTGACATTGGTAGTAAAGCTAACGTGTTTATTTAATTAAAATTATTTTTGTTATTTAAAATCTACAATAAGTGTTAAATAATGAAAATTTTTATCATGGTCTCTAATAACGGCCTCTTTAAATAATAATCCTCCTAATATAAATTACTTTCTCCCTGAATATTAAACGTTTTAAAATCTTCAATGTTATCTAAATAAAAACTCAAGCTAAGCTGGAATTACTCATGTATACAGCTAATCAAATTTAATTTAAGCAGCTCAAGAACATTCAATAAAGATGTACCAATGTCATGTTTTATCCTAAATTTTTTTTGTTGTATATAAGTGTTACATAATTTTAATTTTACATAATTTTTTTAAATAATTTTAACATCCTAGAAACAAGATTATAAATATAAAATGGAAAACTTCTATTTCTAAAATTTAAACTAAAAAAATAATCCATTATTCAGTGTACTATAAATTTATAAATAACAAAAAAATTATTTCAATTACATATCTTTATTCTTTTTATTCAATCTGGGCAATAAATACTTCTTAGTGAAATTAATAAAAAATATAAATAACGATAAACGAAAAAGGAAGTTATCACTTGAATTTAAATTTAAAAACTTAAAAAATAAAACATCTGAATGATTTGTTTCGAGGTGTCACAATTCAAAGTAAATTATAATAAATAAATATTTAGTGGCAGCTCCGTTGTGTTTTGAGTTATTTCATATGAAAAATTATGTGAAATTATATTATGAAGAGATATCGTTATATTGTACGTAAAAGTAATAATATAATAAAAGATTATATCAATCATAAGATTTAGAATGAAGTAATAGTTTAGTTTTATATTAGAAGCTAAACTGGTTTTCTTTTCGTTATTAATGAATCACTTTGAAATTATGAAATTAATAAAAACAGTTTTTATTTATTTATTTAAGTGATTTGTTGTGAAAAAAATTTTGTAATACATACATCTTTCAAAATTGTATTAAATATTTTTGTTATTAAACATTATTACATTTTTTTTCTTAGACTACGTACAGAGTGAAAGCTGTGAGCGGTGCTGTGCGCAAAGCGGTGCTGTTTTGCGCTGTAGCAAAGCGATTCACTGCTCACAGTAATGCTTTACGCGAAGCTGTATGCTTACAAAAACTCGATTTCATTGATCATTTTTCAAAATGAATTCATCATCAGAAGATGAGTTGTTCTTAAATGAAAGTCTTTATTTACGGTTAACAAATTTAAGACTGAAAATTGGTATACATAACATCAATTTAGACCAAAAAATCAAAGGTGAATTTCATCAATTGTATCCTCAACTTCGGGAGGATAAAACAAATTTTTTTTTAATATACTAGAATGTCCATAGAAACATTTGATTATATTTAAATTTTTTTCTACAGCAACTGTTAAAACGTACTCCAACAAACACTGTAGTGGCCCAATGCACAATGCGTTCACGCGCGTCACGGCATGTTGTCAATTGGACGTCCAAGCGCATCTGCATATTGCTATCATAGTGCCATCATAGCGTGACGGTAGGTGTGATGGCAAAATGTACGCATTCGCTCTTTATTTTGTGCCCATTATGACACTATGCGCATAAAGTGTTTCACTTCGTTTTTATTATTAATTTAGCGGTATGTGATAATAAAAAACGAAGAGAAACGAATTTTGTGTAAAGATAAGAATAATAAATTCAAAGAATAAAAAATGGAGAATGAAAAAGGAGTTTAACATTTTCTTAAATGACTGGTTTCATTTAACTTTTTATAAGATATAATATGCCTTTCGTAGTAATAAATTGATAAATTTTATTTTATTTTCATCTAAAATTATGTGCGAAAGAAATTATTTTATGAATGTAATGGAAAAATACACAAAAAACAAACGGGCTCTTCAATTCAAATTCAAAAATATTATTATATTTATTTAATATATTTTGTTTGTCATTTCTTATGTCGGTTTACTGATATTTAAATTTATTTTTATACAATATTTATAAAATTGTGGAAAATTAATACTATTTTGCATATGTAAGCCAAATATTTAAATTTTTTGAATTCTGATTTTTTTCATTTAAATTTATCATTAAAAAAATGGTGAAAAATGTACGCCTCATTAACAAATGCAATCACACAAATACATTTTCATTTTACAACTTCGAAATACGTCCGCAATCTTCATTTATCGCAATGACTACCAAAAATACCTACAAACAATGTGGCGGCACAATGTTAGTACAACGTGGTCATCCGCAAGTGCATCCGCATGTGGTTATCATAGTGCCATCATTTTTACCGAAACGGAGTGGCGGAAAAATGTACGCACAACGAGCACATAGTGACGGCATAAAGTGTTAGCACGCCATGGCAATTCCATGACGAACGCGATGTTTGTTGGGGTGCTTCTATCAACTAAAATAGAGGGAAAAGTATAGCACTTTACCCTCAAGGGTAGATAAAGTATTTTGATGTAAGCATTTTTCTGTTGATTTTCTTCAAGTTTCTCCATTTTTGAAAGCACAGGTATTCTCATTGATAAACCGTCCGCGATTTTTTAGGCGATAATCTACGAGATTATAATCTCTTCTGAAGCCTCCTCTTCCACATCGAAAGACAGTTTTTCTTCTGTAATATTGCACATATTCACAAACCCAAACTAGCTAATTTTCAAATTAATTTTTTGCAAAAAACAAAAAAATTTATTTGTCTGATTGGTTTATAAAACTCTGTAACAACCAAAAACTTATCAAAGCCATCTCACAATTCTGATTGCTATTCCGTTTCTCCTTAGAATATTTTGTTTTCATTTGGCTTCTTGATTCACCATCTAAACTTACCTCAAATGAATCGATTTCTTTTTGAAAACATGAAGTTTTCAATTTTTTATTTTTTTAAATTGCCAGAAAAAGCGCGATATTTCATTTGATCTTTAACAAACGACATACTTTCAAAGAACGGCCATGACGATTTATTTTCGTCAAAATCATTTGGATCCGCATCACCTGACCGTTCTACTGGAAACCTTTTTTATTTTATTGCGGTAGGTGTCTCGGAGATGCTTCCATTTTTTCTTTAAAACTTCGAATGAAAAATAGAGGTTTTTTCGATCGCGATTATCACGCAAAAAGCACAATAAATAAAAATATACTATAATTTAATTAAAAATAAGTTAAATATATGAAAATAAAACATACAATGTCGGCTCCAAAGGGTGTAACGTGTAACTAACCAAACGTGTATCTTTATTCTTAAAAAGTTGGGAAGAGGCGAATTAATCGTTTAAAACCAAACCATAAAAATCATTTCAAGCGCTATAAATATGCTCTAAAAACCGATAGAAACCTCATGGAAATATGTATTTTTAAAGTTTCGTTTTTTAATTTGGTTCCTAAGAGGTCATAGTGCTTAGATTATAGACATGGGACTAGCTTACTGAAATGCCTGAGCTTTTGCTGATCTGCGCTTTTGTTCGCTATTATATACTGTAGACTCGAGATATTACGAGTGTAAGTAATGATATAGTACATGGAAATTAACCAATATTAATTATTATTAATTCCATCAGAAATTAAATTTATTTATAATCTAGAGTGCCCAAATCCCGTAAAGTTCTTTGCTTTACCAAAATTGACACTAACGTCTCCAAAATTATCCATTTTGATCGTTATTGTTCTTATAACGACGATATGTAAATGTTTCTACTTAAAACTTTAAAGAAACCGTTTAATTCGGAGTTATTAAATTCGTTCGCTTATCAATAATGTAACCCCAACAAAAATATTTGCCTTATATTGACGATGATATAATCGTCACTGATCCTATCGCCACTGATACATCATGAAAATTTGGGAAATTGTTGTGTACACTTAATTTGCTTTTTATTTAACTATCGTTTCAAACGGTAGTTTGCTTTGATCAATGTTTTTTTTATTGAACATAATTTTTATGAAATGAAAAATAGCGTAAGAAAGATAGTATAACCTGAAACAATTACATTTGTATATCAAAATTATATGTATTGGAATTTTATCATCTTCACTAAATATGTTGTCGGTTTGGAATTGTATGTAATACATGTTTCTAAAATTAAGTGAAGACTTAATACTTGTAACTTGATACTTGATAAAATCGATTATATTGATTTAAAGCTCACAATTACGAGACGGAAATAGCATAAATTCTATACAAAGAAGCATAGCTAATGTATGATTTAACATGGATGGCAATTATGATAAATAAAATAATTAAAAATGGTGGCACTTAGCCGATAGTGATTTGCAAACGGAAACAATGCGCATTAATACCAATGAATTTGCTTAGCTTTCTGCAGGAAGATTTGTAAAATTTAAACTTGTTGATCTATGGATGTGACAACCACGCGTACTTTAGTCCCTGCTATTGGCATATGAGTGCTATTTTGACAATTATTTGGTTTACATTGTGAGGTTAGTGTGTGTAGCTAGCGGTTTATCGTTCTGACTTGTTTCTCATTTATTCTACTAATACGATCCAAATACTACCAATACGATATCAATTCATTGCGATTGCCAATGAAGTTTTCACTTCTGCCGTGCGGTCATAAGCACACTCTCTGTTTTTAGTTTTAAATTCAATATAATAATTTAACGTTTTTTAAAATATGTACTACATTAAATATTTTAAATGGAATGAAGTGGAGTGCGAGTAGATATTACTAATCTATACGAGTTTTACGCTGCCCTTTTTCTACGCCCATAGTAGAAATGAACTTATTTATTTCCTAATCATTGATTGAAATAAATTCGTCACAAATTAAAATAATAATAATTTCACAGACAGACAATACCATTTAGGTATTAAATTTGGTTAATTGTTGTTTAATGATGTACCTAAACTCTAGAAAAAATCGTTTGAAATTTGTGGAACGTTGTAAAAATTAATTTCGTTACTATCTAGTTGGTTTAATCAATAATTAAATAAATAAACATTAATGAAACGTCCTACATTAAATTAGTAAAAGGTGTAACATAAATGACAATTTGTTGTTTGGTTTTAAACAAACCAATTTACTTTACGTTACTAATTTATTCGTTCAAGACTTTCTTCGATTAGAAAGAACTGTTTCTTCTTACTGATCGTTTTTGTATTGTACAATCACTTAAATACTTCTAATCATTAACTGAGACAAATTCATTTACGTTTACTTTCGCCAAAATTTTTTTTATAACTTTTAATGTTTTTTTTTATTTCATCGTGTGAGGTTATTTTGTGTCACTTTGTATCATTCGATTCAATGCCTTATTCGATTACTTTTTAATGTATTATTTTAAATTTTAAACAATTTATTCAAGACTCTAATTTTGTTTGTATTTAAGTACGTACATTATGAATTTTATTCAAGTTTTTTGATAACCGATCGTTTTAACGTACAAGTGAAACTTATATAGGAAGACTAAATCTAATCGCAATTTCTAGTTCCTTAGTTTTTAGAACATTCACCTAAAAATATTACATGGCTCACAAATAATTCAAAAATAAAATACCCATCTTATTGCATTTTAAAATGTACTACTTTATACACTAAAAAGTTTTTTTCGTATATCAAGCACAGAAATTACGCATTTGTATATCTGTACATGGATTGATGAGATCAATATAGTACATTATGATGCTAGGACGTAAAGCTAAAGATTTTGGACGGATGTGGAGTTTGCAAATCGAGGCGCTAGCCGAGATTTGCACCCACATTAAGTCCAAAATAGCTTACGCCCGTGCATCATATACTATTTTTTATTCGCCGCAAGCAAAAAATTTTAAGAAAAGTTGTTTATTCTAAATTAAAATTATAAATTTTCATAAATTTTAAAATAAAAATATGTGGAACAAGTAACCTTTGACAAAATATTTATTATTTTTTCCAAATTATTGTGTAGCTATGACAACAAATGATAACAACTATTTTAATTGGATAATGAAATTTTGAATTTGAGGGTTGCTTTGATAAAAAATTTTATTTTTCATAGAATTTCAACAAATACAAATGCTTTTTACTTTTTTGGACGTAGCTATGACAACAAAATAAATAGTTGAAAAGTGATACTTTAAAGTCACAAATCACAGTAATAAAGTAACACTTTAATATGTAGGCGAATAAAAAATATTTTTTATACTTCCTATATATAATGAACTATTTTACGCTTACTTATAGTAGTATTTTTTTACCAGGGAATACGAAAATTGGTCGTTGTGTGCATCTATTCAGTGTCAGATGAAAATATAAAAAAAAACTGTTGGGGCTCATTGATATTGACAAAAAAAACACATAAAATTAATAAGTTCCTATTGAAATTTAACTGATTATGATCAAAAATCAAAAATTATTAATGATTTTGTAGGCAGTATAACAAAATTTTGATAATTAAAAAAAATTATAATAAAAAAAACGACGCCTATGTAAACAAATGTCAAAACAAACAAATGGTGCGAACTTATAGTACAAATTTAACTAATGTAATTGTTTTCTAAACAAATTTATCCCAAAAATAAATAATGATTTCTGTTTTACTTTTTGTCTCATCTTTTATCTCTTGCTGCCTGATATCTGTCAAAAATTCATTGGTAAAAAAATTCTACTATAGATTTGAGTAAAACATAACTTTTTCGGCCTCTACTTTACGGCCTCTTTTACTTTACGCCCTCTCGTTATTACATTACAGCCTCATTTATACCCTCTTGTAGGAAGTATAAAAATTTCAGGTTCAGCCCTACGGAATTGTTGCCCTTGACTAACTAAATGATGAGAATGAGATGAAATTTATTACTTTACACTCTTGGCACATAAATAACTATTGTATACTTCCTATACATAATGAACTATGTTACGCTTCTTTAAGTTTGCGTAAAACATAATTTTTTCTTTTTGGATTTTTGAGATCAATTAAACTCAAGTAAGTAAAGAAGTAATTGGAATATTTTCAATTCAAAGGTATGGTTTTGAAGTTTCTCAGAAAAAAACTACAATTCACATTTTTTACGTGTTTCGGATCGGATCCGATCCGAAACACGTAAAAAATGTGAATTGTAGTTTTTTTCTGAGAAACTTCAAAACCATACCTTTGAATTGAAAATATTCCAATTACTTCTTTACTTACTTGAGTTTAATTGATCTCAAAAATCCAAAATGAAATTTAAATTCCCTTAATGTAGTCTAATGTTAATACATGTAGAACTACAAATTGACCAAGTGTCAGCCATTGATTTCACATTGATTGGAAACAATCAATAATGACTATACAATCGTGACTTAGGATGTTAATTAGAATAGAAATGTTCCCCATTCTATGAATTCACACAAAGTATTGTCTAGAAATTTAATGCAAAAAAATCCCATATAATTTTTTCTGTTTCTATTACTTTACGCCCTCTTTTTATTTCTTTACGTCCTTTTATTATTGCTTTATGCCCTCTTGTAGGAAGAATATAAATGTTTCTATGTACCACAAATCTAAAGTTAATTTCACCGCTAGCAAGTTTCGGGCTATACTCACTCGGGCTGAAATTTCTATCCCTACACCATTGGTACATAAATAACTATTTTATCTCACACATGATTAAAAAATATTAGGAATCCAATAAAGCAATATCGAAAACATTTCAAACTTTACATAAAAAAACGTTTGTATACGCTATACGTGTTAGAAGGGTTTGTTCAAAGGTTCAGTAAAGTGAGTTCAGTTCAGTTTTTTGTTTACCTTCCAGGTAATGTGTGTAATTTTAACTCTCCAGTGGTTCAATTTCGATAATTCCTGGCAATAGTGAGTGTAAGTGTATTGTGGCGTCTGGGAAAATTTGTTTATTGGGAAAAAATTATAACAGTTTTTACATATTTTCTTCCATACCTATTTTGTAAAAGAATTACTTCGGGAAATGTGAAACATATATGTCAATTGCAACTAAATAAATTGAATTAACTAAGTTAAATAAATACGTCAACAGCCCGTTTAAATAACACTTTAACACAATAGCTCAAGTAGTTTCTGAAATATCGTGTATATCAGACAGACATACACACGGACGGGGTGCAATCGCATAAACTATATCTATAGCTTTCAATAACATTGATGTATATAAATATAACAACATATTAAAACAAAAAAAAGAAAGAAAAGAGATGTTGGCCTAAGTATACCAAATTTGGGGTCAATATGTCAAGTAGTCTCTTATAAGATATCGTGTCCTCATACAGACAGAGACATAGCTTTTGACCCCCATATCTCGGGTTGCAATTGACCTTCATTGATTTGAAAATCAATGCCATGCCATATATTGTTCTAAGATACCTGTATCAAATTTGGTTTCAATGGGTCAAGTAGTTTCTGATATTTTGTCCACAGACACACACTCACATACAAATTTTTGGACCCTCATATCTCAGGCCACAATTAACCTGCGAATCTGAAAATCAATAGCATATATTGGCATAGAATACCAGTTTAGCAAATTTCGGGTCAATAGGTTAAGTAGTTTCTGAACTATATTGGCCATATTGGGTCTCAATTGACCTGCGGATCTTAAAATCAATGTCTTGGGAGATATTGGTATAGGTATTAGTGTCTCTATTTTGGGTCAATAGGCCTAAGTTATTTTCTGAGATATCGTGTCCATAGACAAACAGAAACATTCGCATTTTTAACTTTTTATCCAATATTTCGGGTCATATTTGACGTGCAGATCTAAAACTCAACGCGAAAGGATGTCATATTTGTTTAGCCCTTGTTTCATACGCACGTTAATATAAATTTAAAAAACTTAATATAAAAAAGACTTTATTTTATTTTCTATGATCACTCAATATATTTCCTGATATATATTTCCCGATCTCCGTTATTCCTGAGTGACGCCTGACTCCTGAGTGATAATAGAAAATAAAATTACTTAAATCTTTTATTTGTTTTAAATTTATATTAACGTGTGTATAAAACAAGTGCTAAACAAATATGTTATTCAACGAATCACCCAAGAACCTACGGCACAACGTGTAAATTTTGCGAAAGGATGTGTTTTCCTACGATAGCGTGTACTGAATATGGTGTCAATTGTTAAGTGGTTTCTGAGATATCTTGTTCACAGACAGACACGGACGGGATTGATATATGAGAAAATAAATTTAAATATTAACCGACATGAAAAATGATAGTCAAAAATATTAAATAAATATAGTAATTTTTTAGAATCACAAAAATTAATTATTCAAAGTGCCCGTTTGTTTTTTGTGAACGTTCTCATTAACCTTCACAAAAAAAATTTCTTCCGCACATAATTTTAGATGAAACTAAAATTAAATTCATCAATTTATTATATATTACGAAAGTCATATTATCTCATAAAAAGTTAAATGAAACCAGTCATTTTACAAAATATAAATCTAATTTTTCATTTTCCATTTTTTTTATTCTTTGCTTATTTATTATTCTTATCTTATCATTATCTCATTATCTCTCAATATCTCATAAAAAGATAAATGAAACCAGTCATTTTACAAAATATAAATCTAATTTTTCATTCTCCATTTTTTTATTCTTTGTTTATTTATTATTCTTAACTTATCATTAAATAAATTTCTTTTCGCTTCGTTTTTTATTACTCGTGAAGCGTGTACCTAACAAACATGTATTATGCACAATTTTGTAGCATGCACAATTAATGCACATTCACGTACGTTTTTCAAAATTGTTTCACGGATACTATGATGAACATTAAGAATTATAATTTTCGTTTCCTTTAAAATGATTAGATTTAATTTTTAATATCATAATTATAAAGTCGTGCCAAAATTAGTATATACACCTTGGGAGGGAGCATGTCATCTCCCTCAGTTATATGTAGCACCCAGACTTCGCTCTCGGGTTCCAAACACACCTTGGGCGAAAAACATGCACTTCTCTCCCTTGGTGTATAATCTACTATTAAAATATTAACTATTACAACAAATTATAATTACTATAATTTTTTTGTCTGTAGCTAGACATAATTAAATTAAATAAAACAAAACTTAGATGTATTTTCTTCTCTAAAGGTCACAATTGAGTTATTTTTCACTTGTTTTTTCTGAATTTGGTTTTATTTTTTTTAAATTTTTTTTAATTTCTAGTGTAGTCATAAAAGCAAATGTCGGCTAAAAAAGCGTTTTTGAAGTAGGTCCAAAGGCCGCGATCGTTATATCGATTTTTCACACATTTTTTGATTTACTTTAAATTTATACTGTGAAAGAGAGAATGAAACAATTTTGTCGCGATTGGTTCTACCTTTATAGCTAGTAGTAGTTTTTAAAATCCACGTGTTTCATATATGTATATTCAATTTAATGTTATCTCAAGAACTATTAGACGGATTTTAAAAGTTTTGTTCATGCTTCAAGTGATTTCTTTTTGGTTGATAAGGTTGATATCCGGTTTTATTTTTTGCTCCATAATTTTATTATTTCATTATTTTTCTACATAATACTTAAAGATTTGGATTTTAGCGATTGTTTTTGGAAAATAATAAAAATTTTTTGAAAAAAATTTCGCCTTATATTTATAGGGAAAAATTTAATAAAAAATTTCTATAATTGCCAACAAAAATTGCCAAAACCCAAATCTTTGGTATTATGTAGATAAATGAACCGTTATTAGTTTTTTATACCTTTTGAACAATAATTTATCTCATTTTAAAGGGAGTCCTTTTCAATTTAAATAATTAGAATTGAACTTTTTTAAATTTGTTATAAAAAAATTCATAAGTAAACAAATAATAAGGGTTAGAGGGTTGGTATCCCCATTATTTTTTATATTTTCTCCCAAAATTTAAAATTTAATTAATTATCTAAAAAAACAAAAAATTAGTTTACAGGTTTTTTAGAAATTACAGAAATTTTTAAATAAAACTTTATCTGTAAATATAAGGTAAAAATTTTTTTAAAAGTTTCTATAATTTTCAAAAACAATCAATATAAAGGTCACTTGCGACAAAAAAAAATTTCTTTTGCGAAATGTTTTTATTTTCTCTTCCACTATTAAAAATTTGAAGCAAATCAAAAAATATGTGTCAAAAACGAATTTTTGTTCGAAAATGCGTGGTTTTGCAATTTGTGAAACTCACCTTAAAATCCTGAAAAATATTCGTCGATGACAATCTAAACATTGTTTTCCGATTTTTGAAAAATATTCGGTATATTTCCTGTCAATAGAGACTTGTATAGAACCACCTCGACATCTATAACTATATAATATGGTTCAAACCATTCAAATAGATTAATCTGTTTCGACGGAATCGGCGAAAATCAAAGTTTGAAATGCTCCTTATATCACTCCTTTACTCTGTTTTTTTAGAGCTTTTCTAAAAAAAGATATCACTCCAAAATACAGGAGTGAACATAATAAAATATCGTTCTCACTCCTAAATTGATATAAATATTTTCTTTCAAATACTCACAAATTTTATTTTTGCTTCAAATTTGATGGTTTTCATCCTAAAAAACAAATAATTTTTGTTAATGTTTTGTTCAATGCATTGTTTTAAAATAAATAAAAAGGATGACGAAAAGTTACTAATTTTCTTCTTTTGCAAATAGATCAAAGGAAAAAATATAATCTCCACAGGAGTGAAATCGTCAAAACAAAGTTTTTATTCTTAAAATTTAACGATATTGAAATTATAAAAATTTTAATTTATGAATAATATTTTGAGGAGTAAAATGAGCGCTCGAATAAATAAATATGTAAACTCTGGTGAAAATACATTAAAATTTTTTTTCCAATTGAAAAACAGCATTTTTCATAAAAAACATATTTCTACGCTGATGCACAGGTTAACTTCACCACAACTCTGGAAACAGAATGTTCTGGATGTATAGTGAACTAATATCCATTAAATACTTCAATTAATGGTAACCAATGTTATAGATTTCGCGTATTCATAATTATAAAAACATTAAAGAAAGCTCTATGTAGCATCTCAACAGACATAAATTATGTTGTACGAATAGAAAAAGACTAAAGACTAAAACAAGTGAGCCGGCCACTTTGATCAATGTTCAATCTCTTCTTCTCTGCAATCTTCTCACACTAATTGAAATTTTTTTTTCATAAATTTCATCTTAATCTCTTCATTATTGTAGCCGGTAGTCTCAATAAAGACACTAAAAAAATGCAAAAAAAAATTTTTACTGGAAGTGAAAAACCGTCAGATGGGATGCAGAACTGTTGTGAACCGTACTAAATGCTTATGTACCAAGTTTCATCCGATTCGATTATAAGGTACAGATTTTATTAAGCTTTCAAAAACAGATGCTCGGGAGTCCCCTTACCACTTTGTTCAATATCTCTCAAAAACTAATCAGCTCCTTGCCAAACATATTTACATCTTTTTTTAAAGTGTCATAAAAATTCATTCACGAACGAATGTTGTTTGCTCTCAACAAACATTAAAAACATAGTGAAAAAACACCTGTTGTATGATGGACCCCTCAAATGCTTCAAAAAAAGCTTTTTAACCGGAACTGACAAACCAGAAGTTGGTACGCAGAAATATTGCAAACAGTACTAAAACCTTATATACCAAGTTTCGATACGTTTGAAATCCAGGATTGGAAGTTATTGAAGATTCAAACTTAAAGGTGTTCGGAAGAACCTCTGCCATTTTGTCAATTTTGAAATAAATCCAGATCTTATATTTTCAAGTAAACCATGGTTCATATGCCAAAGTTTCATCAAGATCCCATGCGTTTTTGTCAAGAACGCACTCTTTCACCCACCCACAGACATACCTTATTTCTTGGCTATTTCGATAGAGGATGATCCAAAACAAAAGATAAAATAAAATTTGAGATTGGTAAGAATTTTTTTCTCGATAGATTGCATTACTTCACACAATTGAAAATTGTGGTGAAGAAAAAATATAGAACCACCTTAGAATTGCCTTAATAGAAAAGTTATAATTATATAGTTTTCTCTAATTTTCTGAAAAACGGCATTTTTTACTTCAGAGAAAAAAATATTGGGACCACCTCGGCATCTATCTCAATATAATACAACTTAAACGATCCAATAACAAAATATCTAATTTTATCTCACATCGCACACCGATGTAAACACTTTAACTAAAACAAAATTGTTAAAAGTTTTGTTCACAACGAACCCAACTCGGGTCCAGTTTGGCGAGCCAAGCCTTGGCTAGTTAACTTTGGTTTCAGTCTGAGCCAATTTTAAGTTTCTGATCTGCCAGAATTGGGCCTAGGACATCATGTTAAGCCTGGCCCAACCTCCAACGCTGTGGCGCGGGCTTGGCCCAGGTTTGGTTCCTTAGCTCATTCTTATCCGAGAAACATCTAAAAACTGTTCCAGTCAGTTCACATTTGACTGCTTTTAAATTTGAAAATCAAGATTCTTTTACCGTTAATGTGCGTTCTATAAAGGAGCGTAAACTGTTGACAAGGATTTCGCACGCTATTTCAACAAAAGCATTTCATTGAAGATCAAACCTACTTAACTTACTTACTTGAATAACTGGCTTTTATGCGGATGATTATCAACCTTATAGAAAAACTTTCCTGGCCTGAAAACGATTTGTAAAGCTTTCATGTTGAAAACAGTTTACAGTGAAATGATCACTGCTTCAAACTAAATATTTGTACTCTATCGCTTATAAAATTTTTTTAGAAATATATACAGTCGGTAGACAAGGTTAAAAATGCACAAAATCTAAAAATAAATTAATATATCACAATCATATTGAATCATGTGAAAATGTTTAAATATGGAACAGCACAAATTTAGTACATATTCATATTTTTCTTTTCTTTTTATTATATTTTTTGAACAAAATTATTTTTCCACGAAATAGAAAAAAATAATAAATTCCAAAACTATTTTATGATTTTTTTATTTCACAAAATATATGATTTTTAAATGATAGAATTTATTTATAATTATATTTACAATTTCTGTAATAAAATAAAAATATGACATAGTTTCTTGTCGCGTTCACTGTTATGAATTGTTTGCAACTATAAAAAATATACTAAATATAAACAATAAATAAATCGTTGAAAACGTGATGAATTCTAATGATTTAAATTTTAAAATAATATCTTAGAAAAATAAATTTAAAAAAAAGAAGAGATTAAGGTTGAGATATCAAGGTTCTTTCATAATAGTTTTGCATTTCGCGATTATTTTTTTAGTAAATCGAATGTAACTTATTTTTCTTTTTTTAATTAAACAATAGATTTGTAGTAGTGCTGCAATTGAATGTTGAATGTTAATATTTGAAAGTTTATAAAGTGAAACTAGTTTGTGTTTTGTTTGTTTTAAATTAATGATTGAATTTATTATGATGGTTGGGTTTATTATAGCAACTAAATTATTTGTAGTCATTACAAGTCACTATCGTTATAGCCTCTAACCCGAGAAGTAATTATTCATATAATTATAGTTATTATAAAATTTTTTTTATATAATTAACAAATGAAATATGATTCAAATGGGGCATATCTGACGTCATATATGACTTCTGGTAGGCAGTGAAATAACATATAAGTCCACTTTAATTTCAGCTAGATCATAATAGGTACACCAGTACAGAATGGTAGAGCTTAAACTCACCTATCGGTCCAAATTACTTTAGGGGGTAGTAATCTAGATGTACTGAATATAATTTCAACGGATGTAAAATTTATTGTTAAGCAAAAGTTAAAAATGAATATGTACATACATTCTATTGACACTTGTCGTCTTCACTGTTATGAATTGTTTGCAACTATAAATAACCCTTGTTTTTTCTTTGCGGCATGGCAGGCACAAAAATATTTCGAATAACTTATAACTTGAATTGAATTTCAAAAATTCAACTTTAGTATTAAATTTTTAGAATGTGTGGTTTTGTAGGTTCGATATGATTCTGTTTAGTCAGCATCTTTATTAACGTATATTATGCCATTATTGTATTTTTTCTTTTCATCAATGCTAAATCAATAGTTGCCATCCGCCAATTATGATTTAGCATAGTGGCACGCATCTTGTCGTAAATAAATTGTATACAAAATTCCCCATAATATATCTTTGTAGTGGTTCAAATTTCTTTTAATTTTTTGAAATCTTTAATCATAAAAACAAAATCTTGATATAGAGCTAATTTTGTTATTTTTTTAATTTATTTGCAGATATCAGTAAAAATTTTGTGATAAGATTTTGTAAAGATTAATAATAATTAGTGATGTCAACATTAATGTTTTGGAATAAACAAAATGGCGCTAATCAAAATAATGAGCAGAAAAATGGTAAAAAAAATTGGTTGCATACCCCTGATGCTTTAGTTAATGGACATATTGCTTATCCAGTTAAGGTAATTAGTATTAAATTTTAAAAATTATATCAATGACTTACAGCCTTAAATTAATGTTTGCAAAACTAAATACTTTTAATAAAGTTTTTGGGTAGCACACCGGTAGACCAACCTAAAGGAATAGAAGTGGTTAAAGAAGCAATTAGACGGTTACAATTCTCACAACAAATAAAGAAAGCTGAAAGTGGAAATAATGTAAAAACGAAAAAAGTTGAAATAACCGTTAGTATAAATGGTGTTGCAATACAGGTAACAATAATTTAAAAAATATAGAATTTCTCACATCAATCCTGTTTATATTTTTTTTGTTATTCTAGAAACAAGAAAATAAAGTTCAAATAATTATGCATCAATTTCCTCTTCATAAAATATCGTATTGTGCTGATGAAAAAGGAGCGAAAAAATTCTTTAGTTTTATTGCAAAAACAGGAACAACAATATCAAATGGAAACTCAGATGCTACATCTAATTCATCGAACCCTGATGAAGGACATGAATGTTTTGTGTTTATATCAAATAAATTAGCATCGGATATAACACTCACAATTGGCCAAGCATTTGATTTAGCTTATCGTCGTTATGTAAATGATACTAATAAAAATGGGGAAACAGGTACATTGATGAATGGTGGAGATGGCACTAATAAATTACCGTCAAATAGTAAATATTTAGAAAATGCAGTATTAGTTTATCAAAATAGGTTAAAAGAATTATCTGATATTGTACCGAAATTTGAGTTGGATAAGATCTTACAGAAATTAGGATTACGTGATATTTGTGAGCTGCCAGTTGTTAACAATTTTGTCAATGAGAATAATATGATAAATATGAATGGTAATAAAAATATAGAAATAGGAATTGATTTAACATCAACGAATAATAATGATGAACAATTGCTTATTGAAACGTCCGAAAAATATTTTACACCCGCTGTACCACCAAGAAACTTCCAAAATCAATTAAATAGTACATTGGATGCTTTCCGTCCAAGTGTTGGTACTAAATTAGAAGGACTTTTATTAAATTCCGATTCAGATAGTGATTTTGATCCGAGAGCATCAGAAAGTGATAAAATTCCAAACGGCAATAGTGTTGAAAATAATATGAGTGATTTATTTGGTTTCGAACCACCGAAGACAACGATGGGTCAGCAACTATTCACGATGAATAATAATAATAATATTCATAACAATATTCATATGAATAATGCAATAAGTAATGGATTAAATAATGGAATACAAGCAAGTCCTATTATTAGTAATGGTATGCCGAATAGTCCGGCCCCATTATGTAAGTATAAAATTTATTTTGTTTGTATATTAAAACTATATACATTTCTTTAAACTATAAACTATCAATTAGGTTTTCCTTTATAATAAAAAAGTTTGAGAGTGTTGGGCATTACAATTTAATCAGCTAAAATATTTATATTCTTGTGCGAAAAAGGGTTATCTTTGTGGTTGAAAATGAATAGATTTATCTCTAACTAACCACATGTCTGTGGTCCATTGACCGAAATGAAATTGTAATAGGTGACACATTCAAGTCAAGGAGCGGAACGACAACGTAACGAAGTTATTTAATACATAATTGATTAAAAAACAAGTATTTTATTTCTGTTGCTAATTAGCATCAAACTCAAGTTATTCATGGTATTTTATATACAAGTACTGGTTTATGAGCACAAAACATAAAACGTTACTCAAACTAGTGGATCACCTGTTTCTTTTTGAGCTTAACCATTTAGTCTGCATTTTAACTCATCAAAGACAAAATATTGGAGTTTTGTGAACTATTAGAGAGTTGGGTTGTGTTGGTAACAGAAAAAACTCTGAATGTTTGCGTTCTTGACACTTATGCTCGGAAACTGTTACTTGCTACTGAGATCGTAATATATCTCTTAGCAGTTGTTGTTGTGAAGTTGTTACTATTGTTTTGCTTGGCCTTATGGCTATGCGGAAGACTTCATTCACATTTCAAATGCATGTGTTAATAGTATACCATTAATCTGCAGTAACCATTAACCCGTGATAATCCTTGGATCATGAACATTGGCATCACCTAATTAAGTTACCGGCATTTGAAATAGCCTATTACATTTTCTCAGAGGGTGTTACGTACGCACTCCTAACCCTCAGATTTGTTCATAGAACGGGCAATGCTATGATTGATAACGTTGTTGTTGTTGTAGCAACGTTGATAAAGTGCTACTCGTTCGATTCCGTTTCTAGATTCAGTTCTCTGCGTCCTTGGTGCCACATCTTTCTTAGTCAAGTGGCCCTCACATGTGGGACATTCGTCAATAATTTGGGGGTCGATTCTTGTCGTGTAATTATTCAATATTCGTGACCATCTGGATCATTGTTGCGCTAGTATGCATCTAGTGCAGCGATGTAATTGGTCCTTTGTGTAGCGACTTGTAGTGGTTTTTTATTCAGGACTCGATTATGTACGTAGGCCTAGGTAATTGTTTCTTCTACAGCCTCGGCGTGAAAACTTTTTATACGACTTCTATATGTAAGCAAGCTCAACGATATTTCTGGTGTTTGGATCTTCTATAACATAAGTTTGAAAGATCTTAGCAGTTTTCTTTAGGTCT
This sequence comes from Diogma glabrata, assembly GCA_963693315.1. Taxonomy (NCBI): domain Eukaryota; kingdom Metazoa; phylum Arthropoda; class Insecta; order Diptera; family Cylindrotomidae; genus Diogma; species Diogma glabrata. The sequence goes on along the minus strand of OY856186.1, from coordinate 318,649,533 downwards.
CCAGGTGGTGAGGCCATTAATAGGATGTCATTGCATGGATGTTGCTCTTTGTAGCAGGCCCATATATATTGTTTAGATAGCATTTCATTGTGTTTATGGACCGGTAAGATATTACATTCTTCATGTAGGTGGTTTCTATGAGCCATAAGGTGGCATCCAGTAGCGGTTCTCAAGTGTAGAAATACTCGTGACTAGGAAAATGAATTTTGAACACAACACATAGATTTAATTTTATTTATTTTATTTATAACAATAATTTGTTACCCTCCGGTCGGAGCTTCAATTTAAAACTAAAGAACTAATTTTTTATGTTTATTAAAATTATTTGTTTTAATTAAAAAGTCAATTCATCATTTTTAGTTTTGCTTTTGTTTTTTATAATTTTATGGGAAACAAGAGTTTTTAAACATTTTATGTGAAATAAGAGTTTTTTAATAATTTTATGGGAACAAGAGTTTTTAAACATTTTATGTGAAATAAGAGTTTTTTAATAAATTTATGGGAAGCAAGAGTTTTAAATAATTTTAAGTGAAACAAGAGTTTCCTGCTTTATTGCGCGTGTTTGATAAATAAGCAATTCTAATAATGAAGAATGACCTCGATGTTATGGGTTTACAACACCTTCCCTCTTAAGTGAAATGATATTCCATAGATTATCATTTAAATAAAAAAGTATAGTTTAATAAAAATTAAAGTAAATAAAAATTTGTTTATTATTATTTTACATATGTCATATTTACATATGTTGCTTATTCCTAAATCCTAATTTGTTTCATTTATTTTCGGTTGTTCCTCCGGTTTATTTATTTCTTCCCTTTTGCATTTAGCTTTGCATTTTAGGAAATAACATATTAATATTATTATAGCAGATAAAATAAAAATTCCGTACAAACTATAAATGTGAAAATGGTGAGATTCCATTCCTTTGTTACTATTTTTCAAAAATGTACGCTCTTTATTCTGGAGTTCCGAAATGTGTTTACTTATCTCGTTGAGTTCATTATTATAGATTATTTGAGACGTTTTTACTTTGGGCAATAGTTCTTTATTATTCGAGAAATTAAAATTTTCATTGATGTGCATTGTCAAATTAGTAGTAAATGAAATTTGTAATCTTAATTCAGAATTATAATCACTGCTAGAAAACAGTGTAATTTCGCCATTGTACAAATAACAATTTTTCTTAAAATATATTAAACCCGTTCCCAAAATCTCAATGTTAGAATCGGTCCCGTTACAGTTTACATTTATTTTTTTTGCTATCGGCGATATGAATAACCAATGACCAGGATTATTTAATTTAATCCATATGTCTGAATATAAATTTAAAAAATGAATTTGACAACTATCCGCATTTATTTTTTGTTGGTGTCGCAGATGTATAGCACAATGATTGTAGTTAGAACTATATCTTGGAGAATCTTGCTTACATATTAATTGTTTCGAACCAATTTTTATGCAATTTCTGATTGTCTCTTTTTCGAAAAATAAATAGAATTTATTATATTAATCTTCGGCAATATAATCATTTTTGATTGAAATTAACGCGTATGTATTGTTGATAAATAGTGTAGGGATACTTATTATTTTAAAAAGTTTATAACTATTTAACTGAATTAATGGAATCTCTACCACAAAAATTAATTTACCTTCTTTAAATTTAGTATCTAATTTAATTAAGTTATATATTTCAAAAAGATTATCAGTTATAATCGAAAAAGGAAATTTTAATCTTATTGGTAAATTTGACTTAATACTATTTAATAACGATATCAGTTTCGTTGGAACTATTAAATGAGGATGTAACTTGTGGTTTTGTGCCATCATTATTATGTTAATATAATCTGTTTGTTTTAATTGGAAAGAGCTTAACAACCCTATAATTAAGTTGTTTAATTCTTCATATTTTTGTATTTTATAAATTTTATTGTTTTCAATTTTATTTTTATTTTGTAATTCCTCTATTTGATTATTGATTTCATTAAATTTTTTGTTAAACAAGTTATAAGTTCTATTTGTAATTTCGACAGAACTTTTTAAAATTGAGGTTTGTTCTAATAACAAATGATTAAATTCTTTATCTTGTTTTATTATTTTATTTATTTGTCCGTCATAATTAGTTGCGTCCTCGTCATCGAGAGTACCAAACAGTGTTTTAGATATCCTACCAATACCATTAATTATACCTCGCTTATTTCTTTTAGATTTTCGTTCAAATATCTCTGTTAGAAAATCATCGTCGACTGTAACATCTCTAAAACTATGTTCTAAATAATTTTTTAAGCTTAAACAATAGTCATTTCTCGTGTGTACATCTTTACATATTGCCAGTGTTTGTGATATACAGTCTTCGAGCATCTTGAATTCTTGATGATATGTATCTAGATTTAAATAAGTTACGATTCGCCAACTAGATTCATATATGTTAACTGTTCCTATTTCTTCGAAATAAATTCCGTTAGGGTTAGTTATGGTTGTCACATTAAAATCGGCAAAACAAGTGCCTATGAAGTTGAGAGTGACATAAACAAAAAGACTCATTTTCCTTGCTAAAATTAATTAAAAAAATTTATTAAGTTGCAAATCAATTTTGATTACAATTTTTAAGACGATTATTGTGAACCGTACGAGTTTTATTTCCTATTTTTATTATAGAATTTTCTGCGCTAGGTGTTTCTAAAACTAAATAAGGACCAAGGAATAATGGATTAAGTTTTTTATTTTTGTTAAGTTCTTTTTTCAAATATACTAAATCACCTTTATTTACCAAAAATGGTTTAGATGTTTTGTCATAATAAGTTTTAGATTTTTCTTTATTTGCTATTAAATTTTTCCGCGCTATTAGATGTGAATTCTGTAATTTGTTTTTTAAGTCAAAAAGATAATCATCATAATTATACATTGCTTCTGGTTCGCATGTTAAAGAAGTAGGTAATTTTGCTTTAGTACCGAATAATAATTCAAATGGAGAATAATTTGTAGAAGTATGGGGAGTTGTATTGTAAGTAAACATGGCATACGGTATCCACTCATCCCAGTTTAATGGATCATTTGTACAAAAATTTCTAATATATTCGCCCAATGTTCTATGAGAACGCTCTAAAGCGCCGTTGGTTTGAGGATGATATGCTGTACATTGAATTTTCTTTATTTTTAATAATTTACACATCTGTTTAAAAAGGTTGCTAGTGAAATTTGATCCCTGATCCGTCAAAACACTAATAGGGGTACCAAATTTACATATTATATTTTTAACAAAGGCTTTAGCAACTGTTTCTGCTTCTTGATTTGGCATTGGAATTCCATCTGAAAATTTTGTTAAATCATCCTGTATTGTAAGAATATATTTTTGTCCTGAAAAGCTTTCAGGTAGAGGGCCAACAACATCTAGAAATATTTTTTCGAATGGTTGTTCTGAAGTTGTTGTAATTTTCATAGGAATTTTATTTATTTTACCTATTTTATTCTTTTGACATAACGTACAGCTTCTTATAAACTTTTTAATATCTTTAAATATGGTTTTCCAGTAGTATTTTTGCTTGATTTTACTAAATGTTCTAGATACACCCATGTGTCCACCTAAAGGATTTTCATGATATTCCTGTAAAATCGTATTTATCACATTTCTATCAATTACTTCAACATGATTTGAATCTTTATTTTTTATATTTGTATGCTCGCTAATTTGTTTACTAATATTATTTTCGTTTTTTGCTACATCAACTTTTCCATTATTTATAATTTCTGAAATTTCTGGTATATTGTGATTATTATTCGTTATTATTTTGTTCGACTGAGCTCGTGTCACAACATTAATCTGAGAAGTGGTCATAGGAATTCTAGAAAACGCGTCGGCATTAGTATTAAGTTTACCAGGTTTATACATTACTCTATAATCGTATTCTTCTAACTTAATACGCCATCTCATTAATCTAGATGAAGGATTTTTAATATTGCATACCCATACCAATGGTTTGTGGTCTGTTATAATTAAAAAACGTCGTCCGTAGACATACGGTCTAAAATACGTAACAGCCCAGACAATTGCTAACAATTCTTTCTCAATGGTGGAATAGTTTCGCTCAGCTTTATTTAAAGTTCTACTTGCGAAAGCAATTGGTAGATCCACTGAACCTGTTCCTTGTGAAAGTACTGCACCTATAGCATGATCACTAGCGTCTGTTGTTATTGTAAATTCCTTAGAAAAATCGGGATACTGAAGGATTGGAGGATTCACCAATTTTTCTTTTAATTTATTGAAAGCTTCGTCACAAAAACCATTCCATTCGAATTTGACATCCTTTTTTAATAATTTGTGCAATGGTTCTGATAATTTTGAAAAGTCAGGAATAAACTTTCTGTAATAGCCAATTAAACCTAAAAATGATTTCACATCTTTTGTACAATTTGCTCTAGGAAAATTTTTCACAGCAGAAATTTTTAAAGGATCTGGTTTAATTCCTTTATCAGTAATTACATGACCTAAATAATTTATTTCTTTTCTCAAAAAATTACATTTATCTGGTTGAAGCTTCAACTTATTATGTTTAAGACATTCTAAAACATCAATTAATTTGTTATTGTGATCCCTAAGATCATATCCGTAGATAACAATGTCGTCCAAGTAAACAAAACATTTACTTCCTTGTAAACCAGTAAGTACAGAGTTCATTAATCTCTGAAAGGTTGCAGGCGCACCTTTTAACCCAAATGGCATACGATTAAATTCGTAGTGGCCATGGCTAGTACTAAAAGCAGTTTTCGGTTTGTCTGCTTTACTCATATTAACTTGATGGAAACCACTGGCTAAATCCAGGGTTGAAAAATATTTGGATTTACCTAATTGTTCTAAAATTTCTGTAATATTTGGAAGAGGATAAGCTTCACCAATGGTAACTGAATTTAATTTTCGGTAGTCTACCACCACGCGAAACCTTTTCTGGCCAGTAGAATCTGGACGCTTCGCAACTAATAACAAAGGCGAATCCCACCGCTGTCACCAAATTTGTAGAAATACTCGTGACTAGGAAAATGAATTTTGAACACAACACATAGATTTAATTTTATTTATTTTATTTATAACAATAATTTGTTACCCTCCGGTCGGAGCTTCAATTTAAAACTAAAGAACTAATTTTTTATGTTTATTAAAATTATTTGTTTTAATTAAAAAGTCAATTCATCATTTTTAGTTTTGCTTTTGTTTTTTATAATTTTATGGGAGACAAGAGTTTTTAAACATTTTATGTGAAATAAGAGTTTTTTAATAATTTTATGGGAACAAGAGTTTTTAAACATTTTATGTGAAATAAGAGTTTTTTAATAAATTTATGGGAAGCAAGAGTTTTAAATAATTTTAAGTGAAACAAGAGTTTCCTGCTTTATTGCGCGTGTTTGATAAATAAGCAATTCTAATAATGAAGAATGACCTCGATGTTATGGGTTTACAACACAAGGATGCGTTTTGTGTGGTTTGAATTTTCTTCCAGTGCGTTTCAGAAACTTGAATTGTCCAAATGGGTGCTGCGTTGTTTGGAATGGGTCTACCAATAGATTTGATGGTTTTGATGATTGTGTTTTTGTCCTAGCTCCACGAATTTCCAGTTAGCGCTTCCAATGTTATGTTTCTGATTTTCAGCCTCGTGTTCACATGTTGTAGTAATGGGTCGAATGTTACTCCGAGCAATGTCGGATTTTTAACTGTAGGAATGAGCACTTTGTCAATGCGGATTTATAATTTTGTGTTCACCTCCTCCATCCAAGTGGTGAATAGTGTAATAGTGGACTTTTCTGAGCTTTCTGAGCTGATTGTATCAGCTTTCTGGTTCTAAACCATTCGTTACGGCAGTTAAGGTATTCGTTCAGTTTGTCGGTGAGTTGTTCTAGATTGCTTCCTGTGGCAAGCATCGTGCAATCGTCTGCATATGATATGATGGTTATACCTTCTGGTGGATGAGGTAGACCGTTTAGGTATGGTTTGAAAAGAGATGATGAGAGAACTCCACCATGTGGTTCATATTTTCTTAGTGTTCTCATTTTTGATTAACAGCTTATGCGACTAAGATTGTTCTTGCATTTGGCTTTTTTTGGTTCAGACATTTGATTTTGGATTTTGTGGAGAGCGGTAGTTGTGCCGGGTGCTTAGTGCTTTTCGGAAACCCAATCATGTTGGTGTGGAGCTAGATTACAAGAGCTTGATATCCTTGGTAGCAGAAGTACTTCAATCTGTTTTGCAATAGATGAGAGGATGAAGATCGCCTATAAGACTTTCCTTCTTAGGGTTTGTCGAGTTTTAGAATACGGCTAATTTTAGCTGTTTTCCAAACTTTCGGTATCTGGAGAGAGAGTATTCAGTGATGTATTTACTGTTGTTGTGAGGTAGGTCACTGCCTTGGGTCCAATGTGTTGAAGCATGACAGCTGATATGTCATCGGGTTTGATTTTTCTAATTGTCTTCTCTACTTCAACATTTGTAAAATTGATATTCTCAATGCTGTCATCTTTAAGTTTTCGGGAGAGTCTGAGGACTGATCTAGACTCCTCGTGTTTACTTAGCTGTTCTGTAAATTGTGTATTGAGTTTCGAGGGACACTTCCTAGAACTCTATAGTAATATCGTTGAAGGAGATCATGCAGTTATTTTCAGGTCACCGACGGTGAGATAATCCCTTTATAACTTTCCACAGGCTTTTACTGAGTCTGAAGTTCGACTAACTCACTAGCTCCCTCCATTTGTTCCTTTTCTGTTCTATGACTAATTTTTTAGTTTTCTGAATTCATTTTCAGTAAAGTTGGTAAAATTTCTCCAGTCGGCTTTGCTAAAATTGATCTATGTTTTCTTCTCGGATTTTACTTGGTTGATGGAACGACTAAGGGTGTTTATGATCGGCACATGATCAGATCTCAGTGCATGATCAGTACTCCATTCTGCAATTGGCATTAGTGATATGTTGGCAAGGGAGACATCTGGGGATGAGTTCGAGTTGCTTGTTACTCTAGTCGGTTGTACTCCATCGAGTACTCCAAAGTTTGAGCCATCGATTTGAACAGCCTCGCGCATCGATGTTCTGGCGAGAGTGTCATTGATGGTGGCGTGCCTTCACATCTCCGAGTATACGATAGTCGTTGTTTTTAAACAAATGTTCAATATTTGGTTCGTAACCTTTATCACAGCTGCTTACTGGTGGTATGTATGTATTGACTAGTGTTATCTCCGTATTTATTATAATGCCTAATTGTTTCAGATGCATATCATTGCTGCTGGTAGGGTGGTTGTACGGTAGATAACGCTTTTATGTATGATTAAGGCAAGGTCACCACCCTTGTCCTTGTCTCTATCCAGTCTTATAGTCATATCATCTTTAATATTATCACTAATTTTAGACTTATTGTTTAATTTTGTTTCTTGGAGAAGGTTGTACTGGACGGAAGTTGTGTTTGCCCTTAGAATTTGTTGTTTACATACAACCATATTTCTGCTGTTTGTCCAGGGTTTGTTTCGACACCGGACAATATGAGGAGTCTGAAGCAGTGAGGCTAATTTTTTATCCGAAAAAGGAAATGGCGGAAATTGCACTTTTCGACGAGATCGTTGTTATGATCCTTTGTCGAAATTTCTTTCGAGTACTTCTGAGGCGTAAATCCGACCAACTTGAGATGGTTGATAACGTTCTATAGGAAGCTGTTTAACTTGACCAGCTATGTTTTGTTCTATACTGTTAACTTTTTGGAAGATTTGTATTGCCTCTTTAGTAAATAACGCGTTAAAAAAACATTATAATTTAATTCCTGTCAAAGAGAGAATCTGTTACCTTTTGTTGACGAACAGAATAGAACAATATAAATTTAATAAATTTGAGGTACGACTGAATTTATGTTATGGTGTATGTTATAAACATGTCAAGAATATTGCATACCTGTTCATTAACTATTCGTTGATTTTAGGCTCGACTATTACTTGCACCAGTTATGCATCCCTATCGAGTATTGTATTGTTATTTAAGTTTGCTTTACTATAGTTGTCTTCGAGATCTGTATTCCGACTGATGAGTATATTTGATAAGCTGGTATAACTATCTCGAAATGCAGTCTAGAATTCTCAATGTTTGGTTAGAACTATGCTCAAACAGAGAACGAACAAGCATTAAAAATCGTATTTACAAATAGCGGTACTGTTTTATATAAATTGGCACTTTTTTATCAATCGTCAATTTTTTTATTCTTAAAAGAGCATGGACATTTTTTTCAAATATATTTCCATTTTATAGGTTAATTTTATTTAAATTTAATTTCGTAATTAATTTTTAGTGGCTCCACCACCAAAAGCAGCAGTACCAAGAAGAGTCGTTACGACACCGAATAAACAAACAAATCAAGATTTATTTGGATCTGCACCGTTTTCACCTTTTGATGTAAGTACTTTAAAAAAAATCGCATGTTTTCCTCTACTTAAAGTAATATCAAATTTTGTCCCAACGAGAGCACTGATTTTTTTTAAATGTAGTTAGTTTATCTAGTTCTAAAATGCATGATGTTTCTTTCAAACCTACATGATTGAGTTTGCTTATTTTTTGATAACAATTGTTGTAAATTTTGATCATCCAATATTTGAAAAAAACTAAACGTGTATTTGTCGGGTTTCATTAATTACAACAACCCACAAGCCTCCGGTTTGAAAGTATAATTTCTCAACCTAGATAATTGAATTAGTTTCGAATTCAGAATGGCAGGATATGGATAACACCAACTAAAATTCAGAATAAAAACCTTTACGTGATAGTCCATAGAAACTCTATTTCATTCCACAGTAGAAACAGAGACAATATGCAACTTTGGTGTAGAAGTTTCATAAAATTTAAAATATAAGTGTCAGTTCTTCTTAAGAAATTAGTTTTCCATGGAGTTTTAATGCCGAACACCAACGCAACGCTGAAAACTTGAATATATGTCAAATATAATACAATTTTATTCATATTAAAAATACTTTTTGGACTTTTATTTAGATCTGACGGTTCCATTTTTAAATTAAAAATACTAATAAATGTTTATAAACGTTTATAAACGAATTGAATAAAAACTGATTCATAAATTATTCATTTAAAATCAAATCGTTCACATTTCACTTTTTTGAATGACGGGGCTCAATTCAATTAAGATTTCTTTATCAATTTTTACAACATGACAATCAAAATAAATGTAACTAATGTAAAATATGTTAACTTTATTTCTTTTTAATTAATTTTAATAAAAAACATTTTCCTTTACATTTTTAATGTAGGCAACTCCAACAAATTTTGCAACTGAAACAATAAATACACAAATTAATGATACACATATAAATCTAAGTGATACTATTATAACGAATGATCAGGCAAATCCTTTCAAAAATGCTACTATTTCATGTTCTACTACTTCTAACATATTTTCATCTAATATAAATAATCCTTTAACACTTTCTAACAATAACTACAGTAACAATATTCATAATTTTACTAGTCCAGTTTTTAACGAAATATCTACATTTTCCAATAATTTTGAAAAATTGGATACAATTTTAATTAGAAACAATCACTTAAATTTAAATGAAACTAATGATAATAATAATAATAACAACCAAACTAATAATAATATAAGCAATAGTAATAGTAACAGTATAAAGAAATTAAATCCATTCGCTAAAACTAATAATAAAGCACGTTCAAAAAGTCCATCCCTAAATGAAATGATTACAAAAAATGATGATCCATCAATACCACAACCAACTTCACCAAACAAAAGTAATGTAATAAAACAAAATCCATTTGGACGATCGGATAGTTTTTTGAATCGTAATCTTAAATATGATGCATTCAAAAATGCTCTTGATGACAATGAATTTAATAGAGATGGGATGCAAACCAATTATAATAATAATATTAATAGTTTTGGAGGTGCAAACATGACTTCCAATTTAAGTTTTAACACTGGTTCTTTTAATGATGTAAACAAAAGCAAGTCGATTAGTAATTTTCATGAGTTTTCAAATAAATTAATTGATCCTTCCGCATCGTTTTCATTCCTTGATCGCAAACAGGTAAATGGATATTAAAGCTGTATTATATGTATTTGTTTGTTTTAAAAATTGTCGACTAATTAGCGTGTAAAGTAAAATGTGTTATTAATATTATTATTTATGTATTTGTTTGAGTAGTTTTTGTATATATTCTTTCTAAATTACATTTAAATAAAACCATACACCACACGACATTAATAATTGTTTGTTTGTCACAAAAATTTCATTTAAATTTTTGTTTTTGTTCTAATGAAATTTGAAAACGATTGTTCCTGCGACATAACAACTCCTTTCCAAATTGAATTTGTTAAAAGCAAATTTTGTTAATAGTTTTTCAATTATACTGTTACTAAAATCAAACCGAAACTTTTAAGACTAACATTCAAAATATAAGGGTTTTTAATTTGCACGTAATGATTATATATGTTTTCTTACAGCATGGTACTTTTTATTTTCTACGAATTAAATTGTCTGTCTTTGATAATTAGTTTACATATATGCTTATATTTTAATAGTCATTCATTTAAAATTCTGTTTCAAAAAAATGGTATTGTACTTGTTTTGTTATTCAGAAAATAGTGTTTATATATTTGTGTTATTCTTGTTGAAACTTTAGTGTTTGTATTTTTATGTTGTGTACATAGATCATCTAGTCATTTTCATGATATCATGAGAAATTGATTTTTAAGCGAATGCTAAAGACATTCGCCTTAATCACACATCCACAGTTGTGTTATTTACTGTATTTTTTTTTTGTTTATTAACCGTTTTGCTAAAATTACACAAAATCATCATATAGTTGCATTTAAAATAAAACCTACAATGTGATTCTAGCTATTAAAATATCTCTTATAAAATAAAGATGATTGTTCAAAATAACATTCACTAACAGTTAAATAAGTAGTAGAATTGAAAAATAGTTGAAATGCAAACTTGTAGTTATAATTAGTTTTAAACGACTAAACTGGATTGCCTTTAATCAATATATAAATGAAAAACGATAAAAACGCTAATGTTATGGAGAAAACAAATGTCGTTTTTATATAATGGTGACATAAGCGTAAACTTGGCAGTAAATTAAGGTATGACTTATTTTAAATATTTCGGTTACTGATTATAAAATTGTACCTAAGTTACTCATTTGTCATTCAATAGAATCCATTAATCAAAATCATTTTCAAATTAATATATGCCACATAATTGCTACTTTTCATTATTCATTAACTCAGTGAGTTATTTAATCGCATACATATCATATTATATTATTTAAAAAAATCTTGGTGTTGAAACTTTTAACTTTTATAAACGTCGAGAACACCACGCGTAAAAACTACAAGAATTTAAAAGAAACAATTACTACGGATACTAAAATATGTGCGTTCGATTTGACTGAAATAACTGAAAAAAACAACATCAATTGCAAACAATTTTTCTGTTGCTTCAGCCAAATCGAACGCGGCTAATGTAATTCGTAATAAGATAACGTATGATGTGGTTGCTAGTATAGGTAACTTTTTTCAATGGATCAAGAAAACAAAAAATTAGTAAAAAGATTTATATTCGTTAATGCGTAAATTATGTTACGCCATAAGCTGCCTTATGCCAATATTGAATACCTTTTCCAATAGTTTTCAGTAACCGAATATCCCGAAAACAGCTATAATCACCCGGACGGTTAGGCTCAATTCTTCTATCGGTTGTTACCAATTGTTAGAAAATCTGAAAGTCAACATAATTAAAGCTTTTCTTAATCATAACGCTGTTGTGTTGTATTGATCTTCAATGCATGGAGGGACTAGTTTTTGTTAATATGTAATATTTTTAATTTTTGATCTACGGTCCCGCAATACTGCTGGTTATTATAAAAGTTGACGATAGATATCACACTGGTAATAACAGTGAGATATCACTAACCAACGTGATATCCTAGGGGTGTTTGCGGATGAACTGTTTTCAACGGTACGACCATTCAATCATATGTAGTTTTGAAGTGTTCCTTGATGGTAAGACACTGTTTCTTGCTCGAAGAAATTATTCTTTTAACTCTATATCTGGGCTTTAATCTTCGATTAAATCATTTATTTGCAACCCAATTTTAGCTTTTTTCGAACAAATGTTTCTAACAAATTTATTTTTTACTCATTTTTTTATTTTATTTCCTTACCCTATCATGAAATATTGTCATATTTTTTATGTGATACAAAATTTACCTTAGTTATAAGGCATGTTGTTGTGGCACCTTGATCTTAAAATGTTTTTATGTGTTGTGACTCATATTATGTTTCCTTCTATACAACACAATTTAAAACAATAATGCTATTTCTGGCTCGTTGTTTGGAATGCTCTCAACTGAGTCTCTATGATTACAGTGTTTCTGCATAGCCGAATAGGCGTTAAACTTTGGTGTGCCTCTTTGTCAATAATGGAGACATGCTATGGTATCACACTCAAAAAAATATTGCCGGTAAGATTTACAAAATCGTTTTGTAAAAGTGCTAACAAAATATTTTTGTGAATTTACCAAAAAATCCTAAACTTTATACAAAATTTTGTATACTTTTTTAAATTTGAAAAACATTTGTAAACTTGCCAATTGTTTTTGTGATCTGGATTAAAAAAGTACAAAATCATAAATATTTCTAATTACAACTTTTTTTTATTGTTGTAACAAAAATATTGTTCAGATTATGTTGATTTTTTTAAATTTTAAATCATAAATCGTGTATCCATAACAAAATAATTATCAATTGCACAAAATTTTCTAAAATTTTGTAACCAGAAAAATGACATTCTACAATTTTTGTTGTAAAACCTAATACGAATATTGAAGATTTTTTTTAAACTTTACAAAGAAACTTATATGCAATTTAAAAAACCAACAACTATTTTACAAAAAAAAAATTCTTTTTACAAACACTTTTATAAAATTTTATAAATTGAAATCATAACAAAAATTGGTATTAAACATTTTCAGTTTCAATCTGGTTGTCTAAGTAAAAAAGCAAATTTTTTAAAATTGTGATAATTTAGTGGTTTATGTATAATAAATAGTGGTAGTGATACAGTTTGCACACATTAACCTAGTTTGCACAGTATTAACATCAACGTTGTTTTAAATAACACTTTTGATGGTTAATACATGATAATTAATATTATGATGCAAATAATAGTTTGAATTATGGACTTCGTTCAATTTTGGTGGACAATAATAAAGTAATAAAAATTAATCCAAATATGGCGAATGGCATAGCAGAACAACTGGCGAACTGTATAATAAATCAGTTCCCTACTGAATGTATGGTAAGTTATTATTAACTTAGAGAGTACATAGCTATCTTTATATATATGGAATGTTTTACCTTAAACGTATCAAGGCTGTGTTCAAAATTCTATGAAACGTACAAAATTGGTTTACGGTGCAAATATAAGCTAAGATTATAGAGTTTCTTAAACTGTTTAATTGTTTTACTTGTAAAATTCATTGCATCTTTTAATAGAAACCATTTTTTATGTATATTTGCTTGCTAAATATACGAATATAATCTTTTTTTTTAGTTAAAAGCTACTTTTTTGTCCGTAATATCCATTAACTTTCCAAAAAACTGTGTTTTGTAATAAAGAACACACAAAGGTTCATTTTATTTTCTGAAAACGTATAACCGGTCACATATAATCTATCTCTAAATTAAAATTTTCACATGTCGTCCCTAGAGCCCAACATATACAAAAACTCCCAAAAAGTATTTTCTTTTTATAACGGACACCTCATTTATCGTTGAAGTGTTTAAAAGAAACCTTATTTCGATGCACTTTGGTTTGCTGAGTACGAACCTAACCATACCTTGTACTAAAAATTCCACTTTTCGATCTTGAACCCTAGAAAACTATTAAAAACTGTATTTTGAGTTTCAAGATCACCAAAGGTATAACGAAATTTGAAATTTTTTTAACTGATTATATAAAAAGTAAGGTTATGTTCGTGTTCAGCAAGCAAAGATACATCAGAAAAAGGTTTAAATTAAATGATCTAATGATTTAACAAGTCACGAGGATGTTTAATCCACAAAGATTTAAAAACAGCGTTTATCAACACCTCAGAACGTGTGTTGTTGTGGAACCTAGATCTTAAAACGTATCTATGTGTTGCTATAATACATATTGTAATTCCTTTACACAACAACAAAAAAATAACATCACTATTCTCAGACGTTCAGGCGGTTGATTTGCCACCGCTTTATTGGTCCGCCATTGTAATTTTAAGGAAAATGAAACACAGTTTATGAAACTCTCTAATCTTAGCTTCAATTTGAGCCAGAAACAAACTTTCAACGACTAATAGAATTTTGAGCCCAGCCTTGATCCGTGTGACGTGGAACATTCCACACATAGGTCAAAATCACGAATTTTGACCATAAATTCCGTTTCTTTAACACAAATTTGTTGATTTGTTTTAACTTTTTTTTACAGTTGAAGAGAGAATAAAAACAACATTTCATATAGAAGAAAATCGCGAGTGGTTCTTCCTTTAGGCTAGGGGTAATTTTAAAAACCTCAAATATACAAATTGGTAAATATAAACATGCAGCATGTAAGTTTGGTGAAAAAGTTGATAATTATTTATTTTTTAAATTTGTTTACAGACCGAAAAAGATTTAAAATGGCAAAGTAAGATGCAAACTAAGAATCTTCCACGATTTTTAGAAAAAATTAAACCTATGCTCCAAGAAAAAGTAAAACCATTGAGTGACGTTGCAATTTTCTCAATATTACAGCAAAAGGATAATCTGCAATATTCTTTCATGTAATACACTACGTTAATATCACATGAAGTGACAAAAGAAAATGGTAAAGACATGTATCCATATGATCCATATGATGAGTAACTGCTGATGCGTTAGAGGAGAAAGTGCGATTATAATTAAGTAAATGAAGATCCATTCAACAAAATGAATAGGCTTCTAAAATATTGTAAAAAATTTTGACTATAAATTATTTACAAAATATAACAAATGTATGCAAAAAATGTGTTTTATTTATTAACGGAGTTCGCATATGATATATGTGCATATTTATATATATATATATATATATATATATATATATATATATATATATATATATATATATATATATATATATATATATATATACATATATATATATATATATATATATATATATATATATATATATATATATATATATATATATATATATATATATATATATATATATATATATATATATATATATAATATATATATATATATATATATATATATATATATATATATATATATATATATATATATATATATATATATATATATATATACATACAAAAACATGTTATAAAATCTAGAAATGCTTTTTGTTGATGCTATAAAAGGGTTTGTTCTTTTTCTAAAATTTTTGTGGAAACAATTTAATAAATTGTATAAATTTCACAATATCTCTGATAAACTAAAATTTTTAATTTGAGGATTTTACAAATATTTATTAAACCAAAAAATGTTTCTACCATTTTCATAATTTAATTTATAAACCTTACAATCTTTTGTTGGATGTTAATCAGAGAATATGTAGTGTTTATAAATAATTTTTTTTCACAATGACAATATTAATTGTAAAAATGTAAATTTTACAAAAATTTTTGTGTGTTGTATATTTATAAAAAAATTGTAAAATGTATGTAGAATTTTATTAGTTTCACTTGGTTTTTTTTTTGAGTGCATCCAACATGTCAGTTTTGTTACGCGTTTTGTCGGCTCTATTAAGCAGAGCTAGTGCTCATTTTCTACTTTTTCTTTTGAATGTCTATTCATTGAAAAAAAAAAAAAAAAAATAAAACAAATCCATCAATTTTTTTTTCTTTTCGCTCTTGGACCTAAGGAGCAGACCTCCCCATGTATAACCAAAAATAAAAAAATTGCGTAATCCACCTTCTCCAAATGATGACATTTTTTGATCAAATCATTAACTTATCTTCACAATTTAGGCAAACATTCGTTGAATTGGTTGGATTATTAATGTCATTTTCGTTTTGCCATTCGGCATATTCGTTTCTATCTGCAGCTCTTATTATGCACATTAATTGAAGTGCTAGACGTAGACTCAAAATAAAAATCTCTGTTTGCACTAATCATCTGCGTTTTTCCAGTTTTTTTTATGTTCAATATTTTGTTTTTATAATTCTTCGTTAGTGTTCATCAAGCTCATCAAGGTGGGAATTTACGTAAGATTTATGTAAGATATGCCTCTTGCTCCCTTTGGCAGCAAATATAAGAAAAATTGTATTAAAAATTTGCAGGCACAAATGGGCAAAATGGGGTTGCAAAAAATTCAGCTCGTGGCATATTCCTTGATCATGTGATACACTGTCTTCCTCGTCTTCCTCAATGATTAAAGTGACAATGACATATAGAATTAGATGAAGGTTCTATGGCTGACCGACGGTTAATTCAAACATCGGTGAATTGATGGTTCTTAATGTTTGCTTCAAAACAATTTGGCCTGGATAGCAATCGAAACCAGATCCTTCGATTTCAAGTCCAACTTGCTAAGTCCCAACGCATATAGTTTATACTTTATAGTAAAAATTGCAAGTTCATGTTCTGTGATTTACAATTCAATTCCCACCGAGCTTCTAAATAACATCCTAAGACCTGGTATTACTATCTGACTTCACAGTTCACTTCCGTAATCTGTAGATGAAATTAAAGGCTATATTTTTCACCTAGACAATAATACTGTGAAAATCTAACATTGTTTTCGTGAAATTTATCAAGAGATATCAACATTATAGTTAACGTTTAAAAGCACAGGAACTGTGTAAAGCCGCATTTAGACTATTGCAGAACTCTGCAATATTTCTGCAATGGTAGTGTGTAAAATATTCATTGCAGAAAAGTTTGGCAATGAACTCATTGCAAAACATTGCAATAGTCTAATTGCGGCTTAAGGCGCTAGGAATGATCTCTATCGTTGAGGCATTTGCACGCAAAAATTCATGTGTGCAAGTATGTAAATCTTTGCTCACAGAAGAAGAAAATATACGATGTGATGCTGGTATTGATCTAATTTCTTTAAAATTTTGCAGCACAATCTAAGAATTGTTCTGGAATTCTAATCGAGCTTCCAAAAGTTAGTTCCGCTTAAGTAGCTTGTAATTCTTCGCAGAATGGGGTTTTTAAACTTAGAATGACTGAAGTTAGATTCTTTGTCCAGTCTAGACGGTCATGATATTTAATTGCTGATTTAATTGTGCGATGCCATTTCCATCATGCCGTTTCATTTTGGATTATAAAAAGTACATCTGACCAAACCTAATAGGTTGGAAAGTTCAGTGAAAAGTTAAGATTCAAATTGGGTTCCTTGATCAGTTATAAATTATAATTGAGTCTGGAACACAAAATCCCGAAATCCAAGAGTTGTATCAGCAAATGCGACAGTTCCAGCAGTGATGTCTATAACTGGTATCGCTTCGAGCGATACCGCGTATAACGATCGATTAGCATTACGCAATATCGTTGGTTTTCCGATATTGATAGGAAACCAATGATACCGAGATGAATTTGCGAGGATCGCTGAAAATTAGCTTTAATAGTGCCAAGTGGTGATTTAGTATGTCTAAATACCTTGACCTTTTGACACGCTGTACATTGTTGCGCCATAAGTCTAACATCTTTTTTCATAGATGACCAAATGTGTTCGATTAATAATATGGTTGACGCTTTTACACCAGGATGCGAAAGTCTATAAAATGCATCGAAACCAGTTTGGCGAAATTGTGCGGAAAAATGTGGCCTGCGTATAGCAGTTGATGTGTCACAATATTTCAGTTTACTTTCAACTTCATGAACTTCAAAGTTGTATTACTTTGAAGAATATTTTGACATTCCTTGTCATTGGTTTGCGCATCCGCGATTGCAGCATAATCAATATTTACAATACAATGGTCGAAAGCTTGAATGGACTCAGTTGTTCATGTAATGGGAATTTTACTATTATTCTTATGCCCCTTTAAAGTTATTTAGGAAGATTTGGTCTCTTGCAGCTGCAGGAAGAAAACGCCGATAGAAGTTGATCATGCCCAAAAAGAATCGTTTAAGCTGTTTAACATTTACGTGACGTACAGACACCAAATAACCTAAAAATTTAATTTCTGATTTTGTAATTACACACTTATCTGAATTTACGATTAAACTGTTTTTAGAAAATCTGAAAAACCATTTGTAGGAGGAATATATGCTTCTCTAGTTTTGTATATATCTACTAAAACATCATCTAGATAAACGAAGCAAAATTTAAATCCGGTTAATACGGAATTCATCAATTTTTGAAATGATTGCATTTCTAAGCCAAAAGGTCATTTTACAGAATTCAAAAAGACCAAAAGGAGTAGAAATTGCGATTTTAGAAATGTCTCCCGAATTTATTGGTATGTGGTGATAGGTTTGAACAAGATCGGTAGTCGAAAAAACTGTGCATCCCTCCAACTGATGCGAAAAAACTTGAAGGTGGGGAATAGAATATCGATCTAAGACAGTGATTCTATTGAGAGCTCGATAATCGTCGCAAAGACGCCATTCTCCGTTTTTTTCTTGACCAGTTAATGTGGGCTGGACCAAGATGAAGTGGACTGGACCAAGATGAAGTGGACTGGACCATATTTTTTAACTCAGCCTTGGCAATTGTTAATTTATCAGGTACCAAGCGTCGAGTTTTACAATTTATAAGTAAACCAATTGTTTCCAATTTATGTGTAACATTATATATCACATTTCTTGGCATGAGATTCCGATTTAAAATATCTGCAAACTTTTCCAAGACTTTTATTACTGGTGTTGATACTATTGGTTTATAAACAAGAAAAAGTAAGGGCTCATTTCTTTTTGATAAACTACCGTTTGAGAACAGAAAAGTTGACGGTTCTATAAGCCTCTTTCTCTGTTTATCAACAAGGAGTCCAGTATGATTGAGAAAATTTGACCCAATAATAGGGATCGAAACATCGGCAACTATGAGTTCCCAAGAAAACTTTCTTCGAAAGCCAATATTTAAATCTAGAAATTTAATACCATAGACACAAATGGGAGTGCCATTTGTCACGAATTGTGTAAAAAAAGTAATTACTGGTTAAATCTTAGCAATTCGAAATGGAATTCCTGTAACGTCTGCATATTGCTGATCACGGGTTTTTTTTTAGCACCATTACTTACACCATTACTAACTGTTTAAAAAATTTAAAACCAGTCACACATTTCAATGCTTTATCTGAAGGAGTGGTACTTCTGTTTCTAGAATTAAATCTAGATGGGCTTTTGAAAAACACGATTTAGAACGCATCCTACTACCCGTATTAACAGTTGAGGAAATTTCTTTAAGCATTTGCGATTTGAAGTTATTTAATTTTTCGTCAATTAATTGTGAATTATATAAAACATCCTGATTTGGATAATTCTAATTTAATGTTTGATGTGCAGTGGATGTAGAAGATACATTGAATAAATTTGATGCTATGACATTGTTTCCAAGTACAATACGCATTTATTTTTTTTACTTGTTTAGATCCTTCATTGCCTTAGAAAGTACAGAACGACTGTTTCATCGGACAGTTTGGAGAGTTTTGATGATCGCGATTAAATTTCACTACACTTAATCTGCCTTCTGGCCTTTAGAATATGATGGCAATGTTTCTTAGATCAATGCGTTTCTGGTAAACAGCTGTAGAATTAGAAATTCTTGAGAGGATACAACTAAGCAAAGCACTAGCTTTTTAGAGAAATAATAAAATCTATAAAGTGAAAATTTATATTTTGAAACTAGTTCTACTTCTACTATTCTCTTGCGTGTTTGCGTGCTGAATTTTTTTATAATTGAATAATTAATAATACATTAAGGCTGTCATATGCTAATTCTTTATATTTAGCACACTCCCGTCGTAAGTAGTTGTGTTCAAAAAAGCAACTCAAAGAATACCGTTAATATCGCCAATTAATTATATGTTTTTTTTAAATTAAAAATCCAAAAACAATATCTTTCTGTCACAAACAAACACATTTTTTTTTTGACAAAAAAAGAAGAATAACACTAGTTATAGTACAATAATCATATTTAATTTTATTGAAACAAATTTGTGAAATGGTTTCATTATTACTTTACTTTCACTAAAAACTATTTTTATTAATTTAATTTTTATTTATAGAATAAATTTAACACAACAAACAGCAATCACAATAATGGTTTAATTTTTGGAACTGACGATTTTACATTAGAAAGTTTAGATCCACTTCGAAAGTGAATATACAACTGATGCTTTATTGGTAAAAACTGTTAAGCAATTAATATAGTGTCAAAAAAGTAACAATTCTTAGATTTGTACATAAAAGAAAACCACTAATAGTTAAGTGAACAAAATTCTACATAACATTTTGTTTATCAATAGAAATTAATTATTTTACAATTATTATATATAATATAAATTGGTCGTGTGAGTGTGGTTAGAGTATTAACAATTAGATTAAATAATTACATAAATAATAAATCAATTAATCATGACCAATCAATCAATATAAAATATAATTGATATAAGTAGCTTTAAAAAGCTTTTAAATGTAACTATAATTATCCAAAAAAGAAACAAAAAACTAAATCATTATTTTTTGTTTAAAACATTCCAAACGGTGATATATTTTTATAAAAAAAAAATTAATTAGTTAAAAGTTATTTTTTATATATTAGTTTTTGATATTATTGTTTTCTTTATTTTTTATTTATAGTATTGAATACTATATTTAAAGTTATTAGAAATATTTATTAGTTTATAATTTATTTGAATCGCATGAATCAAAATTTATTATCTAAAGTCAATTTCAATATCGATAAATATATATATTTTTTTATTAAAATTAATATTGGTGCTTCCTAAAATATGTAAAAAGTGGAATTCTTCCATTAAATATTTCTATATACATTATAATATTTAAAAATATATTTTATTATGTTTTTTTGATTTTTATTAAAAATATACATTAAGATGACATAAAATCTTGGTAGGCATAAATAAATCCATTATTGATAATAATCCTTATATTTATACATAAAAACATATGTTTTTATGATTTAAATTATAAAACAAAATTGATGCCTTCTTATTATACATAAATAAATTAAATATACACCAATCACAATAATGATTAATATATTAAACTTAAAATTTATATCAATATATTTTTCAAAATATTAAATTTTATTAAGTATTTAGTACATATAGTAAAACACTAACCTGTAATATAAATATATTAGATTTCTATAAATTTGTATAAAATATATATATATAAATATATTGTATTGTAATAAAAATATAACTTATTTTTTTTAATTCAGTTAATGGCAGATAATCGTCATCAGGAAAGCCATCGCTATTAAAAAGTTATTATATAATTTGTTTAGTCCATGTATTTGTCGTTTAGTTAGGATGTTTAGTGACCGAATGGTTAAGTAGTTGTTTATGAAATCGGTGGACAGGGGCTCGATTTCTATGCAAGTCAAAGTGTTTTTCACTAAAAATTTTGGTGTCGCTAACTTCACCATCAGTTCTGAAAACTTATTGCTCTGGTTAGTATAGGCAATAGATAGAGTATAGTTAAGTAAGTAAGTTATACATCAAATACTTTCATTAATGACTCCATTTTTTGCCAGCGAACACGAAATTTGTTTGTTATGCGCATATTGTTTGCACATGCGCGGAATATTCAGTGTCTCGATTAAAATATTAAAAAAAATTTTGGGGTCCCATTGAAATGGACAAAAAAACGCATAAAATTTATAAACGACTATTGAAATTCAACCAATTATAATAGAAACCCAAAAACTAGCAGAAATATTAATGATTTTGTAGGCAATATAACAAAATTTTGATAATTAAAAATAATTATAATAAAAATAACGACGCCTACGTAAACAAATATCACAACAAACAAATGGTACGAACTAGAATTAGAAATTTAACTTATATAAATGTTTTGAAAACAAATTTATCCCAAAATAAATAATGCATCTCTGTTTTACTTTTTCTTTCATCTTTTATCTCTTGCTGCGTCCTATCTGTTAATAATTCGCTGGCAAAAAAATTCTACTATAACATATAATTTTGCCGAAGTAGCAAACCAAAAGTTGAAATGGAGGATTACCCTAGTTTACAAATTTTGAACTGTTTTTTTCTCCTGAATAAAACCCAACTTTTGTTATGGATTTTGACCTGCTGAACTGAAAAATATGCATTTTTTTAGGTTAGCTCTTGTTTTGAGATATTCACGAAACACGGTGGATTTAATTCGAAAATATTTAAGAACTCATATATTAATGTTGCAGAATTTAAATTATTCTTAGTAAAAAACTTTTGTTTCCAAATTTTGAGTTTTGACTTGTTTTAGGAAAACTTGAATAGCTTGCGCAAACTGCAGCAATATTCGTATTTGATGATTCGTGAAAAAGTGTTGTTGTCTCACGAAGTATCAAATAGACAGGTGCTCGGAAGACGCCTTACTACCTTGTCGCTTAAAACCAGTTGGAACATGTCAGCAAGTTGCAAAATAAATGTAACTTTTCCCAAATGTTGTAACTTTAAAAAAAAATCATTTACGCTAATGAACAAATTGTCTGGACTAGTATTAAGCGGATATGTTGGCAAATATCAGATTAAATATCAGATCAAATAGTATCAAATTAAATATCGTTTTTTACATGAAAGTTGTAATTATTGAAAAAAAAAAGAATTTACACTAAATGGGGAGGTTTTCGGTCAAGTTTTTGGACTAATGGTTATAACAGTTTGGTTGAAAAATATCAGATCGGGTCAGTTGTAATAATTAAAAGTAACATTTAGCTAGTTTTTTTGGAAAGTTTTTCGAAATTATTGAGTGAATTTTCTATTAATTCTGTGGGTGAATTCTCCTTTGGCTTTATTTCATGTTATTAATGGTTTGTTATAATTTGTTGATAACGCATTAATGTTTCGTGGTTTTTTAATAGCTTTATAAACAGAAAAAAAGTATGTATGTACTTGCATCATTTCAGTTTCTTAACGAAGGATTTTATTTAAGGAAGGACCGAAACTAAAATCAATGTCACCATAACCCAGACTAAAGTCTTGATGCATCGATGCCTTAGGTGTCAGCCTCTTTATATTATCGAATTTGTTTAATTAAGTGTTGTGTAATAGGCATTACAATATGAATCAACAACACATAGATAAAAATGTTTGGTTTGTTGTTCATTATTTTTTCGAACAATTTTTACCATCAAAAAATTTTAACCACTGAAGTTCGAGAAAATAATGAACAATTAGAATTTTAATCGGACTAAAAATCTTTAAAATTAAATATCCCAAGAACAAAAATTTTAGCCTCTTTGTAAATTTGATATATTTTAGAGTAAGGATAGAACTATTTTCAGAAAAAAAATCAATTAAATTCCAATTGATCTTTGACCCTAGCGCCATCTTTAAAAAAGTTTTTTTAATATTTTTATTTAAAAATTAATTATAAAAACAATAAATTAATTTTTTTTCAAACCACTTATTAATCGTCTATCAAACAAAAAAAAGTTTGATGAAATCGGTATAGCCGTTCTTGAACAATTTAATTTCAATAATAATTAGTAAAACAACGTCTTTTTTCACTTCAAAAACTTTATTTATTTTTAACACCAAATATTTTCTGTCTCTAAGAGACCTTCTTCTTGGGTTAATTGTTTTCTAAACTCAGTTTAGAAAACAATTAACCCAAGAAGAAGGTCTATTAGAGACAGAAAATATTTGGTGTTAAAAATAAATAAAGTTTTTGAAGTGAAAAAAGACGTTGTTTTACTAATTATTATTATAATCGCTTCAAGTAGTTCAAACAAAAATTATTTAATTTTGAATTTCAAAGTTACATCGGATTGGCAGAATTTTCATTTTTCATGCATGTTGGGGTGCCCCCTATGCTCAAACTATGCACTTTAAAAAATTTTTAAAATAAGTCGTATTTTTTATTTTGTCTATACTACTTATATGCCAAGTTTCAGGAAAATCAAAAATGGTCAAGTTCAAATTTCGACTTTTTCACCTACGTAGATCAAGTTTTTCATCAATAGTAGATTCTTGTATAAGCTTAGAATGAAGGCAATTCTTCACGAGGATGAAGTTTTCCGGAACGAGCGTAGCGAGTGGAGGGAATCATCCGAGTGATGAATTGCCTTCATCCTAAGCGAATACAAGATGCTTTTTTATCCACGACTTCAAAATATTTCAAATAATTTCCAGTTTTCCTGTAAAAGTTTATATCACCATATTGAAATAAATGCATGAAATGAAAAATAAAACAATTACAATTACTGGAATGGAATACAATTGAGTTTCTGCTCGAGAAATCTGGTCTCAAGATTCTCGAGAAAGAATTGTAATTTTGAACTCTCGAATTCTCGAGAAAAGATATTTCCACATTTTCGAGATTCCCATTTCTCGAGAAAAATTGTCGAGAATTTATTGTTTTTGTCCCAAACTTGGGCATCAGATTTTTGGTCAACTTTTTTGTGAGTTATTTAAAAAAACATTTTTTGTCTTTTATACAACTATATTTCGCCAATTTCTTGTTGGCATCTTCAGGTTTTAAATAAATATTTAGAAATCTACAAAGTAAATATGAAAAGTTTTTTGTACTATTTTAAGATTTTTTAAATAAAAACTGCTTACATGAGATTTATTTTTCAGATCATCTGAAAAATAAATCTCATGTAAGCAGTTTTTATTTAAAAAATCTTAAAATATTAAAAAAACTTTTCATATTTACTTTGTAGATTTCTAAATATTTATTTAAAACCTGAAGATGCCAACAAGAAATTGGCGAAATATAGTTGTATAAAAGAAAATAAATGTTTTTTTAAATAACTCACAAAAAAGTTGACCAAAAATCTGATGCCCAAGTTTGGGACAAAAACAATAAATTATAATATTTTAAACAAAGGTCGATAAGACTTAAAGTCTTAAAACAAAAATAAAAATTGTCGAGAATCTCGAGATTTAACAAACCACCATAAATCATTCAATATTATTATTTTGAGTATGTATTTTTTTACTAAACAAAAATTGTTAATACAGTAAAACTCGCTTTTAGCGTACACCATATATAAAGTACACTTGGTCTATAGAGTACAGCAAATTTTTTTTTTACATCTATAAAAATTTTACGAACAAATTATCCTTCTTATAAGGTACCTCGGCTTTTAAGGTTATAACGTACGCACGTTTGGTCCCGTGAGCTATTTTTCTATGTAATTTGCCCAGTTTATAAAGTACGAATAGAAAATAAAAATAAACATAAAAATTTAAAAGTCGTAAGTATTCGATGGTTTACGATATTTATTATTTTTCTACGAAATGTTTCTGCCTCCTTTCATTAATTTGTTGTGGTTCATGGGTTAATTCGCAAGTAAGTGTTGAGAAAATAATTGCTAATTTATCAGTTCGAATTCTTTAATGCTTTCATTCATGTTTTATGAAAATGCTAAAGGTGCGATACGGCCCCAAATCAAATTAAAATGTAAGTGATCACTTTGGCCAATAAATTAAAATGTTTGGCGGAAGTCGATCAAAAGAAGTCTTTCTCAAGTTAGGGTAATGTTTGAATTGTAGAAAAATTTCTTCGATTGTGCGAAATCGGTTAGAAATTGAAGCAGTTTGTTTGTTCATTGAAACGTAAAAAACTTAGATGTGTTAAATTTCACAAAGTAGAGGAAGCCGTTAAAAATGGATCAATATAATGAGCTCTTAAAATGTTCCTCTGTAAAATATTGCTCTACAGTCTACACTATAAAGTTCAAATTTAGGATTTTGTAAACTCTAGTGTATTGAACTTTGAAGATAGAGCGAAAACACCCATAAGGCTTGAAGCCACATACAACAGAAACAGATTTTCATACAAATTTTACAGAAACAGAATTTTTTTCTGTCAAATTTGTATGAAATTCTGTTTCTGTTTCTGTTGTATGTGATTGCCCGGCTTTAGATGTCGTTCATTTTATTTCGAAGTCGTGATAAAAAGTTACAGCAACTACCATAAGCTATTGCCTCAAAAAACCTGGGATAACTACGATCGTATACTTCGACAGTAACTGATAAAAGGAAGCTTATTAGACGCCTCATACTACATAGAATCTGAGTATGATGATTTATAGAAATTCGAACAAATTTTTATTTTTGGTCTTCGGGAGTGACGAAAATGCCTACTCCAGTCCCTGCTATTGACATATATATGAGCTAACGTTAGATATTACATATCACTGACAATAGCAGTGAGATATTATTAGCCAAGGTGTTATCTTAAAGGTGCTGCCAGATGAACTCTATTGTTATGGAATATATCTCGATGATGGCACTCTATTTTGTTTTTTAAATAAAAAGTGTTATGTTATAAGAGTTACAATATGTGTGACAAAAGCACATAGATACCTGGTAAGATCTAATTAACACAACAATATGCGTTCTGAGGTGTCGAGAACGCTTTTTTTCAAACCTTAGTGGATCGAAGGCACTCGTGACTATTGATTCGGGCAAAGCATTCCATTTGTACGATGTATTGACAAAGAAATCCCTCTTCATTTTATCACTATAACAATGAGTGACCAGTAAAACACCATTGACCATTGACAGGTAAAACAGGGTAAAAAATATGGTTGACGCATGATGGATCCGATTTCATCCGAGCACTGCTGATGACGATATTTATAAAAACACCGAGATCAGAGAATTAAGATTTGAAGTTAAGTTTCAATCACAAGTCGTGTAGCACGTTTTTGAACAGAGTCCAAAAGAGTCAGGATGGAAACAGATGTAGCACCCCAAACTTGGCAACTACTCCATACAAGGACGAATGTAGGACTTACAAATGTGGAGTAATTAATAAGGAGTAAAATATTTTTTACATCTATTGAGGACTAAGTTTTCTTGGCGCGCTCTTTGCCATCACCTTTATACGATCATTCTAGAGTAAGTCGATAGACATTTTGACGACCAAAAAAATTTTTCTCATTCGTCTATTTGTTTGTCAATTGAACATATTTCAGTCACCCCAATTGGAAACTTTTGCCAAGCTATCATTTACATTTATGGCAGCGTCTTTCCGGGCGGGCTTTATTCGTTTATGCATTTTCCCAAGATAGGAAAACGAACGACTTGTGCAGTGTACCATCATCTGCAAAATTATTATTGGGTTACTGATGATTTTCATTTCATATAAATTAAAAATAAAGTGGTGACAAAACTAAGCCTTGGGGTAAATCAGCGTTAATTAATTTAGACGCAGAAGAAAAACCATCGATGGATACCGAATTGTACCGGTCGGTGAGAAAGTTTTGAATAAACTACACAACTGCGGCGTTAAATCCGTACGCTACGCGTTTGCTGATCAGGTTTGCAGCCCGGATTTGATCAAATGCAAATTGACGACCAAATTGTAATTAAAGTGGAAAATATTATTCAACTTTGCCTTAAACAACAGAAAATTACTGATTATTTTTCAGTAAAAAAATTGTTCATCGAAGCTTAATCTGAGTAGCCACATATGCAAACATTCTCATTCGAAAATATTAACATACATATGTTTATGTAGCATCGATTCGATTAGCTTTAACATAATTATTTTATGATAATGAATTGTTTTTAAACTGTATGTTGCTATTTTTTGTGATCGCTTTTATATCAATTAACATGCAGTAAATAATTTAATATGAAATACAATGATATAATGAGCATAACAGGCAAATTTGCTTATTCTTTTTTAACTTTTCTGGATATAACGTACCATGGTGTATAACGTACGCCTACGTCGGTCCCTTGACCGTACTTTATAAACGAGTTTTACTGATCAATCTGCATTACCTTCTGATTGTAAAATCTGGATGTCGATGCAAACAGTAATACCTAATCCGAATTTAGGATAATATTGTTATTTGTTACAAATGTATTGGGAAAAACCTATTTTTATTTCTATGGCAAAATAACCTAAGATCACCAAAATGAAGGCTTTTCATCTAAAGTTTACCATAGCAATTGATGAATGGACAAGCTTCCGCAAGCGTGGATATTTGAACGCACATTTGTATTACATTAGAGGGAAATCTAGACCTAGGATTGATGCGAATTGAAGGTTCATATCCAGCTGAAAAAGCCTCCAAAAATTATGTGCCAGATATTGTTTTCACTACAAGCGATGAGCCAGTGTAATGATGAAATATGGGAAAATATCTCCAGTTTACCAACAGTTATGTTACAGTCATGGGAAACACCTAGCGATAATGTCAATATTTTATAAATAAAATGAAGTTAAAAAATCAGTGAAAGTGAAGCTTCCAATAGTGATTTCGATTCAGTTCTACAACAAAATAAATTTTTAGCTGACAATTTAGTATTGAATAAAAATATGAAAATACGAGAAACGATTTCAAAAATTTGGGTAATTGTAAAATTATTTAAAAACTCGCCAGTGCCGCAATGCTATTTTGCAAAGTTATATAAAAAAATTAAATTAAGAAAAATTACTCCTAGTTTTCAAAACTAAACGGAATTCTATTGAAACCATGGTTGAACGGTTTTTGCCAGTCATGCCAGCCGTTTAAAAAACTTCATATCTTCTAAATTTAAATCATTTTTGGAATACTAAATAAGAATGTAGTTGCTTTTAATATTTTGAGTGCCATTCAACCAATCACAAAATCAATAAAAGCGTTCAACCGTCATGGCTGACTCATTATCTGCAGAGGGAATCCTAAAATTTATATTCAAATCTCTTCGGAAAAACAATTAAGAAATAAGCTTAAATTTTTTATTTGAAATACAATCTCAAATTTTTAAAGGAGAAAACTCAATAAATTCGTTATTCAAATTCCTTCACAATCCAAAGTCAGCTAGTTAGTCAACCCGAGG
This sequence comes from Diogma glabrata, assembly GCA_963693315.1. Classification (NCBI taxonomy): domain Eukaryota; kingdom Metazoa; phylum Arthropoda; class Insecta; order Diptera; family Cylindrotomidae; genus Diogma; species Diogma glabrata. The sequence continues at coordinate 318,620,519 of OY856186.1, read as the reverse complement.
AAAACGATTTTTTTCTTTTGAAAAGCGAAATTATAAAAACTGCAAAAAAATTCTCTTAAAAACTATTTAAAGAACCAAAAGTTGATTCTTCTAATTACAATGAAAGCATTACATATATCGACGAATGATATCAACGAAAGTGAAGTGCTTATATAGCCATCGGACTCGGAATTTGAGGAAAAGGCTGCGTTGAAATAAATCTAGAAGTATTTGTGAGAGTTTGAGAATGGAGTCAACAATAAATGACAACTACCGCTCACTATCTAAGGAAATGAATGCATTTGAAGCTACTGGTAAGATCACTTTCAATTTAGAAGTTCTAAGAAACACTCTAATTTTGATAAAACCAACATACACTGGAAACGAGAGAAATTTTTCTGTATCTGGAAGTTTTGACAGTAAACGGAGAGTTACTTTTCTTGTTAAAATTAATTTTGAATAATTCTCGAGAATCTCGAGAAATTCAAATAATTATTCCCAATTTCTCGAGAAACACAATCGCTGATAAACTCGGGATTCTCGAATCTCGAGAATCATAAAAGGTCGAGAAATCAGAAACTCTAATTATGAAAGATATACGCATGAAAAGTATATATTCTTTAGTAGTCGTGGATAAAAATTATTATTCATCCAGTATTCATTTCAAAATTATTAAGATTTTTGTTTTCTCATTATTAACAATTCATATTATTAATGAAGAATATAAATAATATGTTTTGCCTATCAAGTTAAATAATAGATGTTCTTTAAGTTTATTTGAGTAATTAAAACACACAATAGTAATATGAAAGTGTAATTTCACATTGTGTGATCCTTATTCCTTACATTTGTAAATATTGTGTCAAAGTTGTAGTAAAAGGGGATCTAGTACGAAATAATTTATGTTTATTTTTAATTATTCACATTAAAAAGTAATGAAAATATTTTAACAAGAAGTTTAGAAAAGATAACTTTATTTCAAACTTAATTGTTTTATTTACTGATACCTGTTATTTGTTAATAAGCGTAAAATTTGATGAGCTGATCTGTAAAATGTAGACATGTATAATTTAAAATTTGGAAGCTTCATTGGTTAAATTTACTGAATACCAACACTCATCTCAGCAATTCTTATCGCCTCTAGCAGTATCTAGATCATCTCTTTAGCCAACTTCAACATCTATCAAATCTGGGGAACACGCAGCAAAAATATAATAGCCCAGTTATTATCAGCAATAGGGTTAATAAAGTTTTTCATGAAATAGCAATCAAGGATTATTACTTCAAACACTTATTTTATGCCAAAAGCTATCGCATTATCGAAAATATAAGTATACAACATGATCTATATGCCACTTTCACCGGCACATCAGTTTACTGATCCAGATTGTATTGCTTATCAAACTGATGGTTCCGAATGCGAAATCTTGAACGAATCACATAAACCTTCTCTGGGCAGATAAATTTAAACACATATTTAAGTGAGGCCTCGCTGTACGCCCGCTGGTATGATATAAAAGGATGGACTCAGTTGCCGCCTGAGGCGTGTGTGCTTTGAATGTTAAAAAATGACAAAAAAGCAAACTGAAAATAGAAAACAAGACAAATAAATTTTTTCTATGCGAAAAGTAAACTCACTAGTGTAAAAAAATAACAAATTATAGTTGCTATGGTTTTTCATATAATTTTACAAAGTATTTTAAAAAACGTAACCATGAAAAAATAGAACATGAATTTTGAATGATTTGTTGTCGATCTATAACTTTATAATTTATAGTGTATTTCGATTATATATTAGTTTCATAGAAAAAATTGCATTTCTTACGCGAGATAAAAACGTTTTTCGTTCGTAAAAATGTCTCACTCGACGCTAGCGCGTCTCGTGAAAAATGTTTACTCACGAAAAAAACAATGTTTTCATCTCTTGTAGGAAAATATACTATTATAGAAATATAAGGCAAATGAAATCTTGTAACTAATGTAAGGTCATTAACCTTGTAAGGTCATTAAAGAGTTAACTCATTTTCAGTAATTCGAAAATAACTAGATTTTCAAAATTTTTGATTTGACTAAAAATAACAAAATCAACATTTTTTAATTATCACGTTGTTGTATTTAATGAGAGATAAATGCAAAATCATGCAATTTCAATATTTCCTCCACTTCTATTGTTTGTATAAATTAAACACTTCATTGTCTGAAACATGTCAAAATTTACAAAGCATTTTCAATTTTTTTTTAAATATATAATTTTCTTTTTTTTTATCATGACATTTTATTTTTTATCGCTATACATTTATGTTTCCTAAAAGTGTCATTATGCCACTTGATTTTATGACATTGCAGATGAGCCATGAAAGTTAATCTTCTCTTTGTGTAAATTAAGAAAAAAAATACAAATCTCTAGTATCATCAATGTAGGGTGGATGAAGTGGAAATTACTAAAAAAAATAATAAAATAAATTTCAGTTAAGTTAAAATTCATTAGTCCGTTAATAATATCATGAATATAAAAATATAATTTTTGTGTGAATTTCTTAGATTTTTGTTTGCTGTTATTTTGTTTTTTTTTTTTTGTTGTTATTTTTATTGTGATGATATTTTATTTATAATTTTGGTTTTCCCTATTTTTATTTATGACATATTTGCTGTGATTTGTCAATTGTATGCGGGGTAGAAAAAGAAGATTATCAGATTAAGAAACTATGATTAAATATAGATTTTTGTTTATGCAGAGTTTGCATATTGAAAAGAAAAGTTCAGAAAAAATGTAACGCTTAAAAATTATATTAATAATGTATTTTTACTTCTCTATAATCCAGTTTGTCACAAATCAGTAATCCCCGAAAATGATAACGATTGTGATTCAAACAGAGCAGCTTGAAGTAGCAGATTGTGGAACATTTAATTCTACCAAAACAGAATGAAGAAGACCTACCAATTCCTGTTTGTAATATAAGTGAGCATTTTAAAAGTTCTTTGGACGACATATAACTAAAAAGTGAAATTCTTACCCCCACTTTTTTGGCATTTCTCGACGTTTTAGGACTGATTCTAAAAAAGCAAAAAAAATGTATGTCTGTCTGTCGGCCGGCCGCCCGTCCGCCATTACCTAATCCCTCCGGGATTTCAAAATTTTTCCTAAAAATAGGTATACTCAATGTGCTGGTCCGAAAGCACGATGTGCTTGATAACTGTACCGGAAGTGTGTCAAAAAAATCATTAAGTGCGCCAAAAATAGCAAATTTTCATATTTTTGGTTTTCATATATTTTGTTTCCCAATTTTTTTGAGAAATATATTATGGGAAACATTACTTCGGTTTTCGACTAGAAATATATAAAACACAAATGTAATTATCTGGACTGGATGACATGAAATGTAATTGAACATTAAATATGACACTTGAAGTGTGCCAAAAAATCGTTAAATGTGTCAAAACAAGAAAACTTACATTGGTTTTGTTTAAAAAATGTTCGTTTTAAGAGAAAATAAGTAGTAACATGGAATGTAGAGAAATATTGATGTTAGATTATTGCATTATAAGTTTTTCAAAAAATTTTTGTCAAGTGTGTCAAAAGAAAGAATTTTATTTTTTTTTTTACCCAATTTTTTGGAAAAAATTAAATTAAATATTTGTATGACATGAAATTTTATTATTATTATAGAGAGTTATGGTATTATAAGTTTGTCAAAAAAATATTGTCAAGTGTGTCAAAAGAAATATTTTTATTTATTTTTTTAGAAAAATATAAAATTAGTTATTTGTATGAAATGAAATGTAATGAACATGAAATTATTATTCTTGAGAATTTTTTTGCATAAGCTTGTCAAAAAAATATTGTCAAGTGTGGTTAAAAAAAATATTTCATGCCAAATTTTGGGAAAAAAATTTAGCTGTTTGTATGACGTAAATGTAATTGAACATGAAATTGGACATGGAAATTTTTGAATTTGTTATAGTTTTTGATATATTTTTAGAATTTTGAAAAAAGTTTGTATTTTTGATTTTGTAATAATTTTTGCAATATTTTTAGACTTTTGCAAAAAGTTTTAATTTCACGTTCAAAATTCATAAAATTAATTGTTTGTATAACATGAAATGTAATTGAACATGCAATTTAACATGAAAATTTTTAATTTTGTTATTATTTTTGGAATCTTTTTAACATTTAGAAAAAAGTTTGTATTTTTGATTTTGTTATAATTTTTGCAATATTTTTATGAATTTTTGAAAAAAATAAAATTGTTGAATCTGCGTATGCCGTATACGTTTTTAGAATTTTAAAAAAAGTTTCAATTTTTGATTTTGTAAGAATTTTTGCAATATTTTTAGAATTTCGGAAAAATTTTGATTTTTTAATAATTTTTGGAATATTATTAGAATTTAGAAAAAGTTTCAATCTATAATTTGGAAGAATTTTTGCAATATTTTTAGAATTTTGAAAAAAGTTTGATTTTATATAATTTTTACAATGTTTTTGGAATTTTGAAAGAAATATCAATTTACGATTTTGTAATATTTTCTCGAAACGCCAAATGGAGAGGTTTTTGAGTTATAGTTTGCTGATTGTATCATCTTTTCACTAAATTATGTTAATTTATGATCCGTTATAATTTTCCTGCAACGTATTGATGTTTCGTGTTAGTTTTGTAATAAATTTCTAAACAGAGATAAAAAAATACATGTACTTTATAAAGAGTTTTATGTTTGATATATCGCTGACTAAAACTAAAAACAATGTCCTTATAATAGTACATTATGATGCTAGGACGTAAAGCTAAAGATTTTGGACGTATGTGGAGTTGCACCCACATTAAGTCCAAAATTGCTTACGTCCGTGCATCATATACTATTTTTTATTTGCCGCAAGCAAAATATTTAAAAAAAATTTGTTTATTCTAATTTAAAATTACAAATTTGCATAAATTTTAAAATAAAAATATGTGGAACAAGTAACCTTTTACAAAATATTTGTTATTTTTTCAAATTATTGTCTAACCATGACAACAAATGATAACAACTATTTTAATTTGATAATGAAATTTTAAATTTAAGGGTTGCTTTGATAAAAAATTCTATTTTTCATAGAATTTAAACAAATACAAATGCTTTTTACTTTTTTAGACGTAACTATGACAACAAAATAAATAGCTAAAAACTGACACTTTAAGGCCGCAAATCACAGTAATAAAGTAACACTTTAATATGTAGGCAAATAAAAAAGTGTTTTACTGAAAACTATATGAAAATCCTTAACCCAGACCAAAGTCTTGATATCTCAGAGCTGTGAGATTTCAGCCGCTTCATGTTTTGTAATTATTTTGTAAACAAAAAAGGGTTAGACTTTACCATTATTTATATAATCCTTAGGTTGGAAATGATGAATGTATACTTTCATGGTATCTTCCAACTCCTAGATTCCTCCTTATTATTTGGAAAGGAATGATACACAATTCCTTCTTTTTTTGACAAACTTTTGCACTGTGGGACGATTGTTTCGTAGTAAACAGTAGTGAACATTTCCACTTTTTACAGCCACAAAATACTTATGAGTTTATTTCATTACAAATTTTATTTTATGTTTGTAGTTAGCGTAACCCACACAAGGTTGTACAATTAGTCCAGCAATAGTTCACTACTAGCAACCAGTAACGCAGCAATGCCCCAGTACTGGCAACTATGACTGGGCGATTAACATAATTTGACTCAATGATAACTTCGGACAATAAATGACTAACCTTCATTTGCCAGAAAAAAAACCAGCAATGGCACATACAAGGTTGTACAGTTGGCCCAGTAAAGGACCACTAATGATGACTAGTATTGCAGCAATGGCCGAGCACCATTAAAAAAATATTAAATATTATATGTTAGTTTTAATAAATAAAAAACAAAATAATTAAAAAAAATTAAAATGTCTAATGAAAAAAAATTTAATACATATGCCAACCTTATAGTTCTTGGGCCGGCGCCGATTTCATGTGATGATTACCACATATTTTATACTTCGTGAGGTGCCTGTCCTTGACGAGCCCGAAAACATTTGTTCTGCGATTTTTCTCAAATCGGTCGCTTTTGCCTTCGGCAAGCTCCGAAAAATGCCGATTGCCCGGGATCTTGTAAATTTTTGTTTTTTTAACTATAGGGGTTGGAAATTTGATTTAGAACACGAGGGTTACCTTGTCCGACAAAAATGTATCTGCTATTGTCTAGTCCGACAACCCAAACATACCAAAATGTCAGTTGTCGGACTCGACAATAACAGACACATTTTGGTCGGACAAGCTTACCCTCTTGTTCTAAAACAAATTTCCAACCCCCACAGTTAAAAAAAAATGTCGTAGCAAATTTACAAGATTTGAGGAACATCACAGAACAAATGTTTTCGGGCTCGTCAAGGACAGGCGCCTCACGAAGTTTAAAATATGTGGTAATCATCACATGAAATCGGCGCCGGCCCAGGGACTATTATATATCAATACTAGCAGGACCCGGCGTGCTTTGCTACGCTTATAAATAAAGCTTGTGCACAGACATTTTGTTGACGTAGTAGCAATGATTTCAAAAAGTGGTAATGAGAATGATCGCATAATTTTTAATTTATCTTTTTAAAAATATGGATGAAAAATAATCAGCACTCTAGCTGATCAGTTCGGATATATGAAAAATTAGCGATCAAATAAGTTTTCAAGTAAGCACAAAAAAATTTAAGCAACTTGTTGAATTTGTAGAGGTGTGTCATCTCTATATATAACAGTATACAGAACATAAATAGATTTACAAATGTTCTCAGTACCCATATGTTCAATGTGCTGAGTGCTCACTAAGAAAAGAGAACCTACAGGTTTCTAATGTTTAATTTCTCGATGCTTCTGCAGGTTATACATTATTTGTTGTGGCTCCATTGTTGGTTCAGATATAGAGGTTATCTAGTTTTATGCCTCTATTCTATCTACGCAACATATAATTGTCCATACGAAAATCAATCCATTCTACATCTAAAGCGCGCACTTTTAATGATTGAGCGTGATCTTTTTTTATGGTGATTGCAAACATCAATTTAATTGACAGTTGTGATCTTTTGAATTGAAATGCTAATCACCCGTATTGTACTTATATTAAACCTAATCATCAGTATTGTATTTATATTAACGACGTAATTTCACATTGACCGCGATTCGGCGGGAGCATTAATAATTGATTGAGAACTAAGTTCGCGAATACTACGCACAGATCTTCAATCATTTTGCTATATTGGACTATATTGGATATTTCCTCATCAACCATGTGCGATTTACATTTTTTCCCATAACGTTCTTGTAGATGAAGAACAGTAAGCGGTCAGCATGATTTCAAACATAGCTCGAACTTAGTTTGGAGGTGAAGTGCTGCACGTGTCATTGATGAATGATACATACATCCCAGTGCTGCTTCATTGTAGCACGCTAAAACTGAAATGTTGCCTTTATTAAAGTACTTTCTAGCTTACGTATTTGACTGATTTGACGTATATACCGTATTCCAAGTTTATGTGCGATCTGTATGTTCTTTGTAGCAAAAGATTAATATGGAACAACCATCCATGTTTATGGAACTATTTCCATCTTCCCGTTTCGCATATCTATATGTTGTTACCTTACCGCCATCTGCTGCGGCTCTTCTTTTATATAAAGGATCATCGTTTCATGTAACTGAATTTCGTGTAACTGACTGAATCCTTGATATCACTTTGCGTACTTTGGATTCAGTGGATTCAGTGTTCTGGAAAGCTCATATTACATATTTTTCGTCACAACTTCCTACAAATCTTTATCGAAGCTGGCATCGGATATTTGCCGTGTGCATTTGAGATGATTTTGTGTGTGTGCGTTAGTTGTGAATAACCGTCATATTAAATTGGCTCTCGCAAATATACTGGTGCTTCAGAGAAACACTTGGTTTGATTTAATCGAATGAATATTAAACGTTCTGTTTCGAATGTTTTTGCATACATATCTACCATGTATTGGTGAAACAATTGATTGCATTTCCAAATGTGGAAATCTTCCCCTCGGATCATTAATCCCTCTTTTATTGACAAAAATATATCCCGCTTGAAATTTATTGCCGACTTTATTAATTGTCACTTCGTTTATTGTTTGAGCATTTAATCTTCTCATATGTCTTCAAGCAGGCGTTTTGTCAACCTGACCTATTGAAACTTATATATGTATCACATACATCATGTCAACTGCTGTTTTGAACAAATGCACAAAATCGTTTTTTGCAATCTGGTTTTCAAACAAATTATCAAAATGCCATTCCGTGTGGAAGTATTTGGTAAAATATACAATAGAGCCAATTTCCATGCAATGAGCAAAAATGAAATAGAACATTTTTATGACCGTATGTATATAAATGTATGTATACATGTGTTGAATGGTTTAGTGGTTAGCACTACTTCCATTTAGGTCAAAGTGTTGTTATACAAAGTCATTAACAAACATAAATACACTGGTTACACAATAACACTGGACACTGGAGTGGTTATACAATTAACCGGTAATCAGAAAATATGGTTGATAAATTGGACAAAACTATATATGGGTGATCAGATCACCCATACATAACTAATCGATTAAATTAAGTCTTTAAGTGAAACTCGACCATAAACAGATTGAATTGAGATTAATGCAGGTGAGGGACACTTGTGCTTGTCGACAGCTTACATTCCTATATGAAACCCATATCGCTAAAAAAACTATATAATAAACTTTCTGAATGCAACATTGTGTCCAAATTTCAAGAGAATCGATCCAGTACATTCCTAGATTGCCTATTTTGAACCAACGAACATTTACATTTTTATTTATCATATATAGCTATGTAGATAGAAGATAGATAGATAGATTAATAGATTGATCAGTTGTCGACTACTGAGAATTGAAGAGTATTCCAGTACTAATATCGCAATTAAAAAATGGAGGTTGGTGGTAGAAGGAGGTATTTTGATTATATGTATTTTGTAAAGTCAAATCATAAAAAAATAAAACAATTTTGTCTGAAAAATACAAAACATTTTGGTGGGGAGGGCCCCCTTATCACTTATGGGTAGAAAAAATAGTTTACGACCGATTCTCAGACCTACCGTATATACACATAAAATTTCATGGAAATCGATCCGGCCGTTTCGAAGGAGTAATTGAAGAGTATTCCAGTACTAATATCGCAATTAAAAAATGGAGGTTGGTGGTAGAAGAGGGAAAATTAGGGATTATATGTATTTTTTAATGTCAAATCATAAAAAAATAAAAATAAAAAATTTTGTCTGAAAAATACAAAAAATGTTTGGGGGAAGGGCCCCCCTTATCACTTAAGGGTATAAAAAATAGTTTACAACTGACTCTCAGACCTACCGTATATACACATAAAATTTCATGGAAATCAGTCAAGCCGTTTCGGAGGAGTAATTGAAGAGTATTTCAGTACTAATATCGCAATTAAAAAATGGGAGTTGGTGGTAGAAGGGGGAAAATTAGGGATTATATGTATTTTTTAATGTCAAATCATAAAAAAATAAAAATAAAAAATTTTGTCTGAAAAATACAAAAAAATTTTGGGGGGAGGGCCCTCCTTATCACTTAAGGGTATAAAAAATAGTTTACGACCGATTCTCAGACCTACCGTATATACACATAAAATTTCATGGAAATCAGTCAAGCCGTTTCGGAGGAGTTTAATTACAAACACTGTGACACGAGAATTTTATATATATAGATATTATCGTAGAGAAGCGATTTCTAAACTTTAGGTGTAATTTTTCAAACTATATATTTCTAAAATAGATATTACTCTAGTGAATTTCAATCCAATGACATAGATTGTCTAATTCATGTGTGCTGTAGTACTGGCCCAATAACCATATTCAATTAATGTTAACCATTAACGAGCCATTGTTCGGCCATTTAAAGTAAAGTGTATTGGTTTTTTCTATAAACCGAAGATTCTAGATGGGCCAATTAATAGTTCCAGTAAGGACCCAGTTACTAGCCAAGTCCACAGCCAAGTACCGACACTAGCCAAGTACTATTTACCCTTAATGAACCAATGCTTGGCCATTCATAGGTAACTGTATGTTGGCTCTTTATTGTAAACCACAGTTTGGCCGATGTGTGGTTCCAGTACTGGCCCAATAACAATAGTCAAGTTCAGTTAAGCATTAATGCGTAAATGCTTGGCCATGCTTCAGAATCTGGCAAACCCTGCTTGGAAAAGTTAATCTCTTTTTCAATAACTCGTTAAGAGTTTTCAACAAATTTGAGGAATGTCAATACCTAAAGTTGACTGCTGCGCCATTTAAAAAAGTTTGCTCGCACATGACCTCTTTCTGACTTTTTAAAAGTTCTCATACTTGATGCGTCGTTATACGTTGATTGCAATTTATAATTTATAACAACAGCACTTTGTCTTTTGTAATTTATTTGTAGATCGATATCTACATTTACTTAAATTTTTATGAAATAATTTTATTTTATAATTCTATAAAACACTTTTATAAATTTTGATTTATTAATTAATTAATTAAAGCCATTGAACCCAAAATCGATTTTTAATATTTTGGTTCGTTTTTCTACAAATTAATTATTAGTTAGCGCTACAATGTGACTTACATCGATCAATGTTTAGACGGTTGGTATCGCGAGTAAAAGATCGTTTGATCGTTTATGTTTGTAGAGATTAATTATTACTTCGGTCTGAAAGACCGAAGTATTACATTCATGAGCCCAAAGTGAAATTCTTACCCCCACTTTTTTTGGCATTTCTCGACGTTTTAGGACCTACTGATTCTAAAAAAGCAAAAAAAAAATGTGTGTCTGTCTGTCGGCCGTCCGGCCGTCCGTCACAACCGACGAAATCTAGAAAACCGCTGGACGGATTTCAAATTTTTTTTTTTCTAAAAATTGGTTTACTCAATGGGAAGAGCCAAAAGGACGATGTGTTTGATAACTGTACCGGAAGTGTGTCAAAAAAATCGTCAAGTGTGTCAAAACAAGAGAAATTTGCATATTTTTGGCTTAAAAAACGTTCATTTTAAGTGATTACGAGTAGGAACATTGAATTTGAAGAAATTTTGATGGTCGGGATTCGTACGTGAGACAAAAATCTAGATTATTGCATTATAAGTGTGTCAAAAAAATGTTGTCAAGTGTGTCAAAAGAAAGATTTTTATTTATTTTTTTACCCAATTTTTCGGAAAAAATATAAAATTAATTTTTTGCTTCAAATGAAATTTTATTATTATTATTGAGAATTATGGTATTATAAGTTTGTCAAAAAAAGTTGTCAAGTGTGTCAAAAGTTGTCAAGTGTGTCAAAAAAATGTAGCTGTTTTTATGATGTAAATGTAATTGAAAATGAAATTGGACATGAAAATTTTTAATTTTGTTATAGTTTTTGGAATATTTTTGGAATTTTGAAAAAAGTTTCAATATTTGATTTTGTAATAATTTTTGGAATATTTTTAGAATTATGAAAAAAGTTTGATTTTATTTATTTTTTACAATATTTTTGGAGTTGTGAAAGAAATATGAATTTGTGATTAATATTTTCTCGAAACGCTAAATGGAGAGGTTTTTGAGTAGTTTGTTGAGTGTTTCATCTTTTCACTAAATTATGTTAATTTATGAACTGTTATAATATTCCGGCAACGTATTGATGTTACGTGTTAGTTTTATAATACGATAAGAAAGGTTTAAGAGATAAGAATATAATATTTGAGATAAGAAAATTTGAGATAAGAGATAAGAAAATATTTTAGATAAGAGATAAGAAAATATTTGTACTTTAACAAAGAGTTTTGTTTGATATACATCGCTGCCCAAAACTAAAAACCATGTCCTCATAAAAGTTTTTTGCCGAAAACTATATTAAAATCCTTAACCCAGACCGAAGTCTTGATATCTCAGAGCTGTGAGATTTCAGCCCCTCCATATTTTAGATTTAAATATATTGTTACGATTCAGAAAAATCTAGACGATTACGGTCACTTCCAGGAAAATAAAATCAACAAAACACAACAAACAAATTAATGAAATTAATATTGTTGTTGTTGTCTCTTCTTAGAAATAGGGTCAACATAAACGATTTTATGAATCAAATCAACATAACGTAAAATAATCGAATATTCTAATATTTTCTCAAGGTTTCTGGAAAGTGATGTCGAATTATCTAGAAGTATTGCAGAATGTATATAAGGAAATTACTTCTTGTAGTTTTGAATTAGTTTTATTTTGCGATTGTGAAGTTAAAATTATAAAAGTAAGTTATCTTTAAATTAGATTTTGTGTAAAGTTATAAGTGTAATAAAGTTATAAGTGTTATTAAATAGAAATATTTTGTGTATTATTTTAACGTTGTTATTACTGGAAATTTCTACAATAAACCGTTGGAGTTTCTGGAGCTGTTGAAAGAATATTCTAGTTAGAAATATTGTTTGCTGTATTGTTTTCCTGTTGTTGTGAAACAGTTAAGGTGTTGAATACTTAATAAAACCTGGTGTGTTTGCTAACTAATCAGTGATCGAACTCGGAAGAGATTTGGGAATTGCGTTTATCGAATTGTGAGTCAGGCCAATTCGAAGGAGGTTAAGAAAAACGTAACATTGGTGACATCGGCGGATTAGTTAGCTGTTAATAATGGTTTTATTAAGTGATTTGAAGGTTCTTGAGTTAAAGAAAGAACTAGAACAACGTGGATTGGCAACAACCGGCAACAAAACTGAATTGACGATACGGCTTCGAGAAGCTATGGAAGCTAGTGGAGTAGTTGTGGAAAGCTACCAGTTTGGAGTGATTAGTACAAATGCTGATTCAATAGCAGCTGATGAGGAGAAAAGTTTTGTTGCGGAAACAGCATCTTCATTGCCACCTGCAAATTGTGATTTTACGCAGTTAATGGCTATGATGCAACAAATGAGTTTGAACATCAGTCAACAAATAAATTTGAATATGAATCAGCAATTAGCTGCCGTAAATGCCAATATGAATCAAAAACTAGATGATGTAAATACAAACATGGCTACCACTAAGGAAGAAATTAGCTGTAACATCAATCAACAAATGGCTGCTACCAAAGAAGAAACTACAACATTGGCTGAAAATAAAAATGAGATAAACCAGCAAATAATTGAGTTAAATATTAGCATAAATCAACACTTGGACGAGAAACTTCTACAAATGTCAACGGCATTCGATGTTAAAGTCGAGAAAATTCAAACAGAAATGCAGGAATTTGAGCGTGGTTTGAATAAGGTCGTAACTAAAGTTGACGATTTTGAGAAGAGGTTACAAGATGTTGAAACAGTTAAGGGTTCTTGTGGTACACCAAGTAGCAAATATTAAACTAAAGCCACCATCGTATGACGGTACCACATCTTTCGGCATCTTCAAGTTCCAGTTCGAGACCGCAGCCGATCAAAATGTTTGGAACGCTGAAAATCGTCTTGCTGCATTGATAGTTGCGCTTAAAGGTGAAGCGGCTGAAACACTACAGGCAGTACCAGAAAACGACCACAAAAGCTATGCTGAAGTGATGAATGCATTGGAACGTAAATATGGTAGCGACCATAAAAAGGAATTATACAGAATTGAGTTAAAAGGTCGCTTGCAACGGAATCGGGAAAGCCTTCAGGACTATTCTTCGGCAGTAGAACGGCTTGTACATTTGGCACACTCGAATAATCCACCGTATTTTATGGAGAAAATGAAGATCGAAGCTTTTACAGATGGTATCCGAGATCCAGAAACCAGGATGAAAGTAATGACTACACCTAAGGCGACTTTCCATGAAACTGTCGCATACGCAATGCAATATGAGATGGTACAGAGGTTGTGTATGCCATCTGGTGGATACAGAAAAAGGAATGTAGAGGGGAACATCAAAGGGGAAGTTTTGGCACACAGAGATAGAAGCGACATCAGATGCTGGGTATGTGATGAAGAGGGTCACATGGCACGGGAGTGCAAGAAAAACGGGGAAGCAGACAGATTGTCGTCTTCTGTGAAGAACAGAGGAGCCGAAGAAATGGAGCACGTAGGGTTCAGGAACAGCAGTAGAAAACTCCTGTGCTGGATATGTAGGAAATCGGGCCATATCTCACAGGACTGCTGGAACAGGAAGCGTGATAGATCTTCGTCTCCTATTCAACGGAAGCCTGTTGAAGATGCAACTGTAAAGCCAAAAAGTGAGGAGAATGCAGCCTACATTCCAATTTCAAGAATTGCGGTAATTGGTGAAAGCTTGGGTATCAACGGACAACTTGAAGGTAAAGGTTGCTTCATGACACTGCCCAAGTAACAATTTTGCTCTAAATATGCTTTAAGAGCGCTCTTAGAGCTGATTTATAAAGCTACGTGCTTTAATGTTAGCTCTAGAAGCGCTCTTAGAACTCTTATAGAGCTTAGTAAAAGCAAAAAGTGGCGGTTTATAGAGCAACTTTATTGTTTTTTTTATCTCTATAAGAATTATTCCGGATTCCATTATGAAGCGCATAACTCTATATAGCAATTAAATGAAAACGTTTGAACCAATCATTATAGAGCTTTCTTTCAGCATTTTGCTCTAAAACGAACTCGAATTATTTCCTAAAATATTAAGCCGACGTAATTTTTAAAACGAATTTATCCGAATAATAACATTATTTTTTATTAGATTTTTTTTAAAGAAAATATTTTGTGTGTTTGACATTAAACTAAATGAAAATTAAAATGGAATATCGTTTAATTTAAACTGTAAAATGTACATTTTGAGTATGGATTAAAGTGAAATAGGCGTGCCATTTATTTTTTGTCGTGAATATTAATACGATACTTCTTAAATTTTCAACGGGCTCTTGAAATATGTAATAATTATTATTAAAATTAGTAGTTATAAAAAACACTTTTTTTTATTTTCGTAACAAACTTGATTTTTCAATATTTTTAAACTTAGTTTGGAAAATTGAGTATGATTTTAAGAGCTATACCTAAATTAAAAATTTCAAAAAATAAAATAAAAATAAATTTTCTATTAAATTCAAGAATGGCCGAATTTTTTTATATTTTCTTTGATTAAATATGGACGGATTCTTGCAACAGTTGTCATTTATGAACTTTAAAAGCTTTTTATCTCACTTGATATTATTACTCAGGATTTCGATTTATTGGGGTGTAGTTTTTTTCTTTGTTAAGATAGTTATAAAACAAGTAACTGTATATGATTATCCTTTTGTTTTCATCAGAGCAACAAGCTGAAATACAAAATAATAAATAAACATAGTAGAGCATTAAGCTCTATATTAGATTTTTTTGTTGTTGGAAGCGTTTTATAGAGTATATCCCTTATAATATTTTGACAGATAAAATTAAAATTAAAAATAATATATTAAAAATAAGTTAATTTATTAACTTTTATCATTAGTTATCCTTAATATACATATTTACGAATGTTTTGTGCATTACCTGTTTTAGAAAAAGAAAAAATCAGTGGTCTCATAAAACCTCAACAAACTACGATTATTTACATATAAGGAAAAATTTCAATTCTTTCTAATAGAGCGGTTAGCTAAATCATAACCTCAAACAATAAAAAACATTGTGCATTTAATTGATGAAATGTGTACACGTTTCAAAAGATCCTAACATTCGTGCACAAACTGATTTTAATGAACTTTACTATTACTTTTCCTTTTGCGCAATATATACCAATGGCCATGGGATTAAAAAATTCAATTTTATTATTTGAAAAAAGAATTCATTATTTGAGAAAAGAAGAAAATTAAATTTAAATTAAAATTATCTGCCAGCTCTACATAAGGAAAATGCAACTCCCAATAGCAGTAAATGAGTGTAAAACAAATTTGTATTAAAGCACTTAAATGAACAAACCAAAACACTCTAACCATGCTTTAATGCAGCTCTTATACGAGATAATTTTATGCCCATGGAATTTTTTATTCCAATATATAGCGTGCTCTATAAGATTATATATTTAAGCTCTAAAAGTGGTTATAGAGCTCATTAATAAAGCTAAATGCTCTACAAGCAAAGAGAGCTAGAACTGTTAGGCAACAATGAATTAGAGCATTGTAAATTTTGCTTAAAGCTGTGAATCACTATTAATTGCGTTTAAGAGCTATCAGGCTAATTATTTTAACTTAAAGAACTGTAATAGAGCACATTGATTCTTTCAGCTCTAACAATTGTTACTTGGGTGGATACAGGTTCAGCTTGAACATTAGTTCGCAAAGGTTTAATTGACGGTGTTTTGGAACCATCAGATGGATTGATACTCCAAACAGTAACTGGAGAATGCGCTGAAATAGAAGGTAAAAGAATCGCTGAAATAAAATTGGGAAATAACTGCTATCAACAAGAGGTGCTAGTGGCTGACATTATGGATGAAGTCATTTTAGTGATGGACTTCATGAAGGCGAAGGGATTAGTCTTCGATTTTGGATGTGGAATCCTAAAGGTTAATAATGTTGAGATGCCACTACTTGTGAATGGCAGAGGCGGAGCCAACAGTTATTGGCAGCGATGAGGACTACGCGATGAGCACTACGCAGTGCAGAGGAAAATCCAGCACCATCCAAACAGATGAGGGAGAGAAACGTCAACCGACGCAGACGATTAAACAAACGCCGAAAGTTAAAAAGGAAACAGGTCCAAGCCCATAACGAAGTGAGCGATGTAAAAGAGGTGGTTCAAATAGCTGCAAACAGCGACGAATCGCAGCTGAAAATGAGAGTGGTTCGGAGACATGGCAATGTGAAAGACTCAAAGGGAAAAGATAAGGAGGACTTTAGAGATAATGAGAATCCATACTTATCACGGTGGGCGGACATAGAACAAAGTAATGGCCAAGGACTTAGAAAGGGACCAGAAGCAATTCTAAACCGCCTGGGAAATAGAAAAAGAAAAAAAAATGTTTGGATTCAACAATTGGAGGAGAGATCTAGATCCTGTTCGGGACGAACACACTTAAGTGGAGGGTAATGTTAGGATTCAGAAAAATCTAGACGATTACGGTCACTTCCAGGAAAATAAAATCAACAAAACACAACAAACAAATTAATGAAATTAATATTGTTGTTGTTGTCTCTTCTTAGAAATAGGGTCAACATAAACGATTTTATGAATCAAATCAACATAACGTAAAATAATCGAATATTCTAATATTTTCTCAAGGTTTCTGGAAAGTGATGTCGAATTATGTAGAAGTATTGCAGAATGTATATAAGGAAATTACTTCTTGTAGTTTTGAATTAGTTTTATTTTAGACCTGCGACAGTAAATTGAAATTAAATGTAAAATTAGTTTTATTTTAAACCTGCGATTGTGAAGTTAAAATTATAAAAGTGATCTTTAAATTAGATTTTGTGTAAAGTTATAAGTGTAATAAAGTTATAAGTGTTATTAAATAGAAATATTTTGTGTATTATTTTAACGTTATTATTTGAAATTTTTAACGTTGTTACTGGAAATTTCTACAATAAACCGTTGGAGTTTCTGGAGCTGTTGAAAGAATATTCTAGTTAGGAATATTGTTTGCTGTATTGTTTTCCTGTTGTTGTGAAACAGTTAAGGTGTTGAATACTTAATAAAACCTGGTGTGTTTGCTAACTAATCAGTGATCGAACTCGGAAGAGATTTGGGAATTGCGTTTATCGAATTGTGAGTCAGGCCAATTCGAAGGAGGTTAAGAAAAACGTAACAATATCAACGTCTACAAACTATTACTGTTTTTCAATAACTATCCACACAAGGGTCGAAAGTAATTACTTTCTGACCGGTTGAAAAGTAAAAATGACGTAGTAATTGTATTTTCAAGTGTGATTTTTATTAATATTATTATTGAAATAGAATTTAATTATCAAAATAATTTGAAGTTAAAATTTTGATCCAAATATCAAATTACTTTGGTCTGAAAGACCTAAGTATTACAATCTCGAGCCAAAAGTGAAAATCTTACCCCCACTTTTTTTGGCATTTCTCAAGATTTTAGTTCGTCGACGATTCCCAACGTCGACGATTCCGAATGTAGATCAAAATGTAGGTCATTGTGGTATAGTTTCAATTCCTTCCAAATTATAGGAATAGTTGGAAAATATCAAGTTGTTGCACATTAAATGTCGTTTTTTAACAAAAATTGTAGTTATCAGGTAGGATAATATATGTAATATTATTGGAATTTTGAAAAAAATTTTTACTTTTCATTTTGTTATAATTTTTGTAATATTTTTGGAATTTTGGAAAAAGTTTGAAGAATTTTTGATTTAGTAATATTTTTTGGAATATTTTTAGCTTTTAGGAGAAAGTTTGAATTTTTGATTCTGTTATAATTTTTGCAATATTTTTAGAATATTGAAAAAAGTTTAAATTTTTGATTTTATTATAATTTTTGCAATATTTAAAGAATTTTGGAAAAAGATTAAATGTAAATTTGTAAATTTGAATGTAAAATTGAGCAAAAATTGGTTCACTTATAGAAACAAAATTTTTTTACTACAATCATCTACGTTGTTTATAGTTTCTGAGATCAAAAGAATATTTCATCTTTTTGCTCAACTGTACATTTTAATTTTGTTGACTACAAAAAAAATTTCCAAAATCATTTATCATTTCATTACTACAAAAAACTAAAAACTCGTAATAAATATCATTCAACATTCAAATTCAACATTCAATTATTTCAAATGAATGATCTTGATGATTGAATGAATGATCAACATGAATGATTTTGATGACATTCAAATGATTTTGATAATCCAAGTATACAAGATTGTTCGAAGTCGGTTGTAGTTTTTTGTGCTAATGATAAATTTTTTTCTGTTGCCAAAAAAACTAAAAATGTACAGTTGAGCAAAAAGTTGAAATATTCTTATGTTCTCAGAAACTACCAACGACGGAAATGATTGTATTAAAATTTTATTGTTTGTAGTTGGTCAAGTTTTTGCTCAAATATACATTTTAAAATTTTTTAACTACAAAAAAAAACACTTCCAAAAATATTTATCAGCACTACAAAAATTCGAACAATCTTGTATACTTGGATTATCAAAATTATCACTGTGTGTAGGAGAATCACCTGTTTTGATCATTTGAGTGATATTTATTACATTACAACTACAAACAGAAGAATTTTACTACAGTCATCTATGTCGTTTGTAGTTTCCTTTTTTATTTTTTTTTCCTTATGGGTTGTTTGGGTTCTAAGTTCACACAGCTGTTTTCGGAACCACAAATGCAAAACATAGAAATTACGTTCTATACAAATTTTAGATTATTGCATTGTTACAAAATAAATATCACGGGCTGAGTAGCCCTGTGTAGCCAGGTTAAATATGTTATTTTCATTAATTTAAAAAACTTAATCTTCGTGTGCAATTTAAGATCAATCGAGATGAAATACGCCCCATTTTCTTCAAAATGAAACTACCCCCAACAGAATTGAAATGTTCTGTGAAAAATCGAAATTAACGAGGATAAAAAATTGTAAGTAATTTACTTGTAGTTTTCGTTTTATGGTGTGGTGTGGTTTGCTTAGTTATTTATTAAGTTTTTTTTGTGTTTATTTGAGGATTAAATACAAATTATAACAGACTTAATCGGTAGAGTTAATTGTTTGCAGGATTCTAGAATTATAGAAATAGAACAGTGAAAAATGTTTATAGTTTAATTCCCTAAGGCTTTTTATAATGTATAAATTGGATTTGTTTTGGTAACATTTGTTTTGTTTATACAAAATTACTGTGGGTTTGACCAAATATGTCAATATAAATTAAAAGTAAACCAAATTTGGGTAAGCTATTTTATGTGTTTTGAAATACCTTTTCCGGACTTCACTCCTTAAAATAGTACTCAAAAATTAAAATTTTAATATTTTTAATGTCGTTCTTACTCGGTAACAAAATAAAAAAAAAAAAGAAAAATTGTATTTAAAAGGAAATATTTATTTCAATTTAGGAGTAAGAACGACATTTTTTTGTTTTGTCTCCTATATTTGAGAATGTTATATTATATCTCTTTTACGTTATTCGCTCTGAAATACTGCATTAAAGGGGTGATATAAGGTGCATTTTAAACTCTTCTTTTCTCCTAGTGAAGGTTTTTAAAAACCATAAGTTTCTACAGTATTGTTATAATGTTTGAACAATGATCAATGTTTGATCAATCATAATAAAAACTAACTTCTCAAAAATGGATACTAACGGTGCTTGAAATAACTTCCAAGGCTGCCACTTCAATCGTTATTGTATTTAAAATAACTATATAAATGTTTCGGCATCCAATTTGATTTGACAATTAAACACCGACAACATTATTTGTTCTCGAAAGATCAAACTAACTCTTAGAATGATTATATAATAATATTGTGACCTTTCGGGCAAAAATCGCACACTACTTTTAAAATTTCATTAAAGATAACTAACTATAAGATAAGTTCTAATGACAAACCATTCCCAGTGTAAAAAATGCAATAACTGGCATATTTAAATGTAAGTATTTGCATTCCCTCACTGCAGCCTTGTAGTAAAGTACTTAATAACGAATAAGTCTTAGCCCAAGCAGGGTTTGCCGGACTTTGAAATACGGTCAAGCACTGGCACATTAATGGTTGACAGTACTTGGCTATTGTTATTGGGTCAGTACTAGAACCATTCGTAAGCCGTTCTATGGTTAACAGAAAAGAGCCAGTATATAGTTACCTTTGAACGGCCAAGCATTGGCCCATCGAAGGTAAACAGTACTTGGCAATTGTTATTGGGCCATTACTGGAACCATGAATCGACTGATATATAGTTTATAGAAAATAGCCAGTACACTTTACATTAAATGGCCAATCAATGTCCCGTCAATGGTTAATATTAATTGGCTATTGTTATTGGGCCAGTACTGCAGCCATGAATTTGCCGATCTATGTCATTTGGTTAAAATTCACCAGAATATTATCCGTTTTAGAAATATATAGTTTGATAAATTTCACATATATAGTTTTGTTATCGCTTCTCGGCTAAAAGACTATGATAATATTGAAAAGGTTGGTATATGTTTTTTTTTTTTTTCATTTCTATTTTATTTTAATTATTTTGTAAATAATTTATTTAAATTTATACATATGAAAATATTATATTATATTTTTTTTAATGATCGAGTACTGGCAGTCATGGTTGCCAGTACTCGGTCAGCATTACTGTTCGCCAGTAATGGATCATAACTGAACCAGTTGTAATGTCTTATATGTGAAGTTTTGAAGGAATTTTCCGTCATTTTTATTTTATTTTTAATTATTTTGTATTTAATTTATTTAAATTTTCATATGATGATATTTTATATTTTTTTTCAATGGCCCAGTCATGGTTACTAGGCCAACTGTACAACCCTGTATGGGCCATTGCTGTTGTTTTCTCTGGCCCATGAATGGCAGTAATTTGTTGTCCGAAGTTATCATCCAGTAAAATTATGCTAATGGCCCAGTCGTGGACTCGCCCATTGCTGCATTACTTTTGGCCAGTAATGGACCATTACTGGACCAGTTGTACAACCTTGTATGGGAGGTGATCACTTTTCATGGTCATCATGGACATATCGAGAATGTGAATTTTTATTCCTTACCTTTTGTTAATCGCATAGAATCTACAAAATTCGAAAGATCAACACTAAATATTTAAATATTATAGAAGAGTTGGGAATCGTTACCGGCCCATTTAACTAAAGTAATTCAACTAAAAACACTTCGTCTAAAAATCAATTCTACTGAAACAATTCAACTAATTACAATTTGACTAAAACTCAATTCGACTAGAGCAATTTAACTTAAGCAATTCAACATTTGAAACAAATTATTTTGGAACTCTTTAACCTGATGGGGTACGTAGAGATGCACGATTTGAAAGAGAATTGTGGAATGTTTACGGAGAGGCTAGAAGCCAAAGGACATAAAACAAACAATATTTCAGAGGGCTTCAATAATGCACTAAACAAAATCATAAAAATTAGTAATCCAGATATATAACAACTAATCGAAGGGCTTAAGAAAAAACAGGGTGAAATGGAGTTCCAAAAGGAACAACTTTTAAGCCAAAAAGAAACCGGGGTGCCTTAAAGAAAAAAATATAAAAACGCATCTGAATATTTATCTCGTTTAGTAGCTAATTTTGATAAAATGGAACCTTTCGAATATGTATATGAAACAAATTGCAATTGTAACTAAAATTGATTTTGTAAATTAAAATTTAAAATTTATGTCTTTTCTGTTATTTTCATATTGACGTGTTACTTTTTATTTTCTTTATACATATTAAATAAACTTATAATATTTTATTTGATTAGATTTTTTACAATGATTATAGGTTAAATAAATTCAACGTTTGTAGAAGAATCTACTTGGGTAGCGGCAATTCAACGTTTGCGGCAAACGTTGAATTGCCGATACCCAAGTAGATTCTTCTACAAACGTTGAATTGCTTTAGTTAAATTGCTCTAGTCGAATTGAGTTTAGTCAAATTGTAGTTAGTTGAATTGTCTTAGTAGAATTGAGTATTAGTTGAATTGTTTTTAGTTGAATTGCCTTAGTTGAATGTGCCTAGAATCGTTGGGAATATTAAATTAATATATCTGTAGGTGGGAGGTAAACTACACCAAGTCCAATTTTTTCAAAATACGTTTTTTTATACTGTTAGAATCAGGATTTTGTTCTCTACCGAGAGGTTAATAGCATCTGAGTCCTAACTAGTGTAGTTTTCGAGATAGAACAATTTTAAATAGTCCAAGTCCATAGTAAATAGTCCATTTTCAAACAGTTTTTTGGCTTTCCTGTAAAATTTTAAAAATGTGACTTGGTGTAGTTTACCTCCCACCTACAGATATGTACACCAAATTATACTGATCATAATAGAATGGAGAGTATTGTTATTTAATTCAAGCATATATCATATCGTCCATTATACTTTACACAAGATAAAAATCAAAGTAAACTGTTTAGCCTACAGACAAAACATCCTGTATTCCTAATTAATTTAGAAGAATTTTTGATGAGACAATTAATATCTTTATAACAATTCCGAAACAAATTTCATCAAATTGTCAACGTAGTAATACACACATTAAATCCTAATCTGCATACTAACACTTCATCCGCTTGTTTTTTTTATTACGAGTATGATTTGTTATTATTATTTCCAGGAAAATTGTTTTAAAACGTTAAATGTATGAGAAAAAATCAATCATAATAAAAATTCAAAACATTCATGAAATTGTTTAATAAATAATCGAGCCATATGCCGCGCGGTTTTTTGTTTTGTGTAGTTTTTTTTATCCTAAAACACTATCTAAAATATTATATTAAAAAACATTTTGTTATTTTTTTATAACAAAACTACAAATTGAACGTGACTCTTGGGAAATGTTTCAATAATTTTATTTGGCTTATTTTAACTGAATTAAAATTTCGTGCCTTGTGGAATAAAGGGTAATGCAGCCAATCAATTTACAAAGTTTCGAGAATGTTAATAAAAATGGAAAATATAATTTTGCGTTGAATAATTTTAAAGAAATTGGTGGGAAAATTTTTGAACATTTTTTTACTAAGGTTTGCGACGTTTTCAAGTCATTGGAATTTTTCAAATTCTTATCTCGATTTCTAGTTGTTTTGGGATCTTGTCCCTATAAAGTCTAGCTTGTACTTAAGCAAATGAAATTTCGAACCTAAGGTGGGAACACCTTCTCATTGTAATAATACACCGTATATTGTTTTGCTTCGTCCTTACAAAGGTCCGCCTGTATTTTAAATCATAGCTGTAGGCTTCTGTTAAGGTGTCAATTGATGAGTTGAAAATCTTTGGTTTGTCTCTTACTGTAACTAGAAATAACAATAAGCTCTATTTTAGTTGTGTTTAAGGAACTGCATAAACCTAAGTAATCTATTTCGAGAACCGTCTTAAAGTTTTAAACAATTTCCACATAAAGCACACATTTTTCAAGTTATAAGAATTTTCTGAAAATTTGATTATAAATTTAATTCAATTTTGGAAACAGTATTAAAAACAAGTATAGATGCTGATTCGTCATACATTATCGTTCTGAATTTATATAAAAAAATTTAATGTTTAAACGACGCTTCATAAACTGTTTTTTTTTTTGTGTTACGCCTCTCAAAAAATTATTCAAATTAATTCAACATGATAATTGAATTAATGCGCATTTTGTTGTTGATCGTAATCGATTCTAAACGACTTCAATCAAAATAACAAAATAATCCCTCATAACTATGTGCAAACAATAATAAAGAAATCGAAACCCTTAATTTTTGTTTATTTAAATTGAAAAATATTCTTTCCTTACACTTTGGTAGGGTTCAAAATTTATTAAAAGGGATATGTATAAATTGAAAGTATTCGTTGCGTTGAAAATCAAAAATGTGGTTGGCCGAAATTCATTACGTTAGTCCGATCTCTGAATTTTGAAATATAATACATATTTAATAAATTTTGTGTCTTTTTCTTTTCGAGCTATAGTTATTGGAAATTATAAAATGTTGAGCCACAAAACTTATAATTCCAATAATTTTACTTTTGTTATTTAAATCGCGATACTTTTGCAACCATTGTTCAGACAAACAAATTTTATTATGTAACAAATTTTTTCCACACTTTTATTATTATAAATAATCTTTTTGAGTTACGGGATTTTGGGTGGAATTTTCGAATTAATAGTGGAGTTTATTTTTAAAAGAGAATGTACCAACACTCCCTGGACGTCAGAAATATTTTGACTATCACACCCCCACCAACCTTACCTATTATCTCCTCGCTCCCCCTACCTGCTATCAATATAATACTCCCAACAATAACCTCCTCTCCTGTTTCAAGTCCAACAAATATCCACTCAACCAATCCTACTATGCCTTCACAACCAGTCCCTTCAGTCTCCCTCAACCCTATTCCATTACAGAGCCCGAAAAAAGACTATACGACGGCTCTAGCATACCACGCAAAAGAAACCAATTACACATTTAACCTAACTAATCCGGAGATCCTTGGGATTGAATCCAACCGCCATAAACGGATGACAAAAGAGTCTCTGTTCATCTTAACACACAATAATGCTATTAACAAAAAATCTGACACAATGGGAATGTCAAAAATATACGCAGACTTAATCAAAATGATCAACACAAACAAATAAATTATTTCCCCGTATATTGTTATTTTTTCAAAATTCTTCTTAATAAAAATAAACTACCTCTATTTGTTTAACTCTCACTTACTACGGTTTGTCCCTTATCTACCGGTCGTTAATTTCCCCTATTAAATTTCTCTGCCTATCATCCCAGGTCTACTTAGCAAGATGAATTAGTTTAAATGTTGACTTTCAACAAGTTGTAATAGTGTTTTTAATGTTCTAGAATTAAGTCTCAATTTAATTAACAATTTTAATGTAATTTTAAGTTTTTTAATCTGTGCAATTTTTAATTAATTTATTATTTTTAAAGTGTTTTAAAATGTAAGTTTTTCTTAATGTCTCTTGTTTTGTTAAGTTTTGTCTTACAATAATTTATTTTAATTTATTATTTTTTTGTCTAATATACACAGTATCTTATCGACATCTTGATAATGGAGAGCAACAGCCTCCGAAATATAGATAAATAAAGAATTTTAAATCGTAATATGAAAAATAAACTCCCCTATTAATTCGAAAATTCCACCCAAAATCTCGTAACTCAAAAAGATTATTTACAAATTTTAGTATTCTGTTGCACTGATTCAAAAATCATAGCGCAGCACAATATAGTTTTCATTATTCGTGATTATAATAAAGTTATTCTTAATAACTTTAAAGTGATAAAGTTAGTTTTAATAATGTCAATTGGATAAAACAATTTATTTGATTGTATTGTACTCTGAAATAATTATTTTTGATTGTATTTTATAAATATTTTGATTTTATTTTATAAAAAATTAACAAAAACATTTTGCCTCTCATTCAAAATTACATATATCAAAAACAATAAATTTAAACTAATGCGCATGTTCTTCTCTCGCATTAAAAAAGGCAAAGGCTGCTTTAATTTCATTTGAATTAAATTTCCACTGTGAAAATAAGTAGTTGTTATATGGTTGTTTTTTGGGTTCTCATTAGTATCGACTTTAAATTTTCTACAATTATAAATATAAAATTATATTTGTCCACGTCTACTGAAAACAAAACAATTCCAAATAGTTTTTATATATATTTTACGGACATAGGTAAGGACATAGTAAAACAAAAGTTTCTTTTAGGGAATCTATCGAAAAATCGTAAAAGAACGTAATTTTTCAAAACAAAATTTCAGTGAATTAAATGTTGTAAAGATTGAATGAAAACCATAGCTATCGGTTTTAAGGGTGGAGTAAAATATAATTTGGAGGGGGTTGGGAGTAGAAATTTTCAAAAAAAAATATTTTGAACTTAAAAAGTAGGGTTTCATATGAAAGGTGATAGTCCGGGAGGCAGCGTTTCAATGAAAAAGCCATTTGATGCCGGTTGATTTTTATTTGTTATAATTAATTGACTCCAGCTGATGATAAATATGTCGGTCAGCTGCTATAGTAGTGGGGGGTGTGTTTGTGGGGAATTTTAAACTAGTATAAAAAAGGAATTCCAAAAGTCATTTGATGCCGCTTCAAAATTTATATGATAAACATGCATCATATTAATTTTGAAGCATATGCCAGATAAAAGTCATACAGATGACTTATAATACTATTAAAAGTATAAAAGCAACAATCAGCTGCAAGTATATCGGGGGTAATACCGTCAGCTGAAGTAATAAACATACAAAGGTTAAGTATAAATTCCTTTGGTAGAAAACCTAAGCATTACATTCTTGATCTAAAAGTGAAATTCTTACCCCACTTTGTCGGCATTCCTCGATGTTTTAGGACCAACTAATTCTAGAAAAGCAAAAAAAATTGTGTGTATCTGGCCGTCGCAAGTCGCAACCGTCGTTACAGGAAAAACTGCTAAAGCGGTTTCAAAAATGTTGGTTTCTAAAAATGGGTTAACTTAATAGTAAGAGCCGAAAGGACGATGTGTTCGATAACCGTACCGGCTGTTAAAAAATTATTAGGTGTGTCAAAACAAGAAAAATTTTTGCTTATAAAACGTTCATTTTAAGTTATAACGAGTAGTAACCTTGAATACGGAGAAATCTTGATAGTCGTTATTGGTATGTATGTGATTATTGTATTATAATTGTGAAAAAAAATATCGTTAATTGTATCAAACGAATGGTTATTATTATCATTTATTTGTTTACCTAATTTTTTTGAAGAAATAAAATGAATTACTTGTATGTATGACATGAAATGTTATTGAACATGAAATTGGACATAGAATATGGTTCAACCCAGTTTAAATTCCTGCCAGTTTATAGGAACGGTTGAAAAATATTAAGATTAAATTTCGTTTTTAACAAAAATTGTAATTATTGGGAAGATATTTCTTGAATAAATTTTTGTGTTATTTCAGAATATCAGGAACAGTTGGAAAATAAGTTTAAATTTTTGACTGTGTTAAAATTTTTGCAATTTTGATGAAAGTTTCAATTTTTGATTTTGTAATAATTATTTTATTTCTTGTACTTTTACAAAGAATTAACTGTTTAATATACATCGCTGCCCAAAACTAAAAACAAGGTCCTCATAAAAGACTTTTGCGAAAACTATATAAAAATCCTTAACCCAAACCGAAGTCTTGATATCTCAGAGTCTTGAGATTTCAGTGGTTACATGTGGTTACGTTTTTACATACGTGATTATACCCATATAGACATCTCTGATATACACAATTGTGATATTGATAAACTATAAAGAAGCTTTGAAGACTGTTAAATGTAAACGCTTCTCTGTCGAATATATGCATTTAAAAGTATTAACGACGTAAATGTGGCACGAGTTGCTGCTTATAGTTTATACGAAAACATATAAGATTCAAATCCATGATCTCATATTTCAATTGATAATTAATAATCTTAAGTTTAATTACTTACTTTCCAGCGCCGTAAAAATATGAGTTACTTTACTGAAAAAGAAAAAAATGGCGTTACTTTACAGCCACTTTGATTATATGTCAAAAAAGTAAGACTAACCTTCGGCAGTAAAGTTAAAGTTAGATTAAACGATCCCTTCAAAATATATTGCCCCAGTGGACGGTTTTACCGCCGATAAACCTGCAGCTGATTGTTGCTTTTATACTTTTAATAGTATTATAAGTCATCAGTATGAATTTCATCTGGCGTCAAATGACTTGACCATATTGCATTTTGATACAGATATATACGAGTAGCTGACTTATAATCCCCCATCCGCCAATCAGCTGATCACTTATTTTTCAATTGTTATGGTGTAAACATGCATCATATAAATTTTGAAGCAGCATCAAATTTTTTTTTTAAGTTCGTTATTTTTACCATTTTAAAATTCTCCTACAGCCAGTCAGTCTGAGAGCTGACTCTTATTTTCTACATCACAAATAATTAATCTATTTATAAAAATTAAATTCAATCGACATCAAAACACTATCGAAAATGAAACGCTGCTTCCCGGTCTATGAGTTTTTTTCTAGCCCAAAACAATTTTGTTTGTAATTTTCGAAAGCATTTCCATATTTCCCGTTCCCCTCCCTTAACATAGAATAATACAAAAGAAAAAAGTTGAAACAATTTACGGGTATAGGAAATGTTGTAAAGATTAAATGGAAGCCATAACACGGTTGGCTCATTATTTAAAATGTTATTTGAAAGGGGTTGGGAGTACAAAATTTGACAAGTATGGGGTGGTGTCATATAAAAAGCGAATTTAAGTTTATAGTTTAAGAAAATTTTTCGTTTAATTTTCAAAAGCATTTCCTGTGCCCTCCTCACTTAAATTCGAATAATACAAAATAAGAAAATTGAACAAATTCACGGTTATAGGAAATATTGTAAAGATTGACGCGGAACTCTCGGCGGGCGAGTTGTATTCGCACTTGACCGACTTTTTTCTATTCGTCTTGGAAGTCCACGTAGGGTAATTATTTTCCGTGTTTTTTTGTTGTTTGTCATTTGCTTTTCTTTTAGAATTATTTATAACAGATGGTTGATGACGATGGTTTAACGGTTTAAGATTCCGATTCTGTTAACTGAGCTATGTACTTAGTCAAAATAATACAACATTATTTCACAACCTTTATTTATATTATTTGTATTTCCCATTTACAGAACTCGTTGAGCGAATTTAATTCGCACTAAAACATTTTTAAATCTGCTCTTACTCGTACCAAAATATATTCAATATGCTTATACTATGTCTTGTTTACTAATGTGTATTTGCTAATACCAACTGTTTTAACTTTTTAGTTCTATTGATATTTTTACTTTTCAACCCACGATTGTTTTATTATAATTATATTTGCTTTTGTTGTTTAATATTAAAATTATTTTAAATGACGGGTGTAGTTAAACTACGACTTCATTCATGTGTGACTAAATTAAGGAAGTTTTCGATGACAAATAGTTCAAATAATATCTTGGCAAATGGTTGCATGATATGAATTTTGGATTTTTTTGTTTACTATTCTTAAATAATAAATTTTTTTTTTTAAATATAATACTTTTGCTATGTAATTTGCCAAAATATAAACTCGTAATTTATATTGATTTATTAAACCTTTACACAAAAATAATTTAAAATTCAATTACATCTTAAGTGTGACATTTTTTTAATGAATAGCAACAACTGAAGACAAAGCATCTTTGGATACTTACTTACACCGATTCCTACACGGAAAAAAATGAACTGTACAAAATAAAGCTAGATATCTAGTTATTAATATTTAATTTAATGCAATTTAATTTAATTTATTATTCTTATACATATATTTACAATTTTCGTATGTAAACATATTATATAATTAACAGGGATTCTGACTATAATTAACTTATATAATTAACAGGGATACCCTCACAGATGTAAAAATAGTCATAGCAAAGATTTTTCTTTTAGCTAAGACTAAAGCCTCTTATATAGTCCAGTCGTTATAGGTTTTAACTGCGGAAAAAATTCCTATTGAGCTGAATTTTTGTATGCACCTTTATTACGGCATTTTAATTAATATGTATGTGAAAAATCGACATTTATATCGTGCCGGCTAAAAAAGTTATCAAGGTCAAAAGGTCTCGAAAATCAGTTTTCCGCGAATATCTCGCTGCCTATTACTCCGAAGTCAATTGAGATCAAACAAAAATTGTTTATCGTCCAATTATCTACAAAACATACATCAATCATTTTTCTTTAAGATCATTTTTTTAGCAGAGCGCTGAGAAAGCGACTATACATAATGATTATGCACTCGTTTCCGCCCCACGCATTTTTTACATGGTTTTCACAGTGAAAATGATCCATGATATGTAATAAAAGCTTTTTTTTCTTTAAAAATGAAGAGTTTTTTATTTAAAATCTGAAAAATCCAAAAAATAAACTTAATACTGACTACTAATTTTTATGCATACATAATTTTTTTTTATTCACTAATAGTCGATATCCTCAGTTTCTCTATCATTAAAATTTGCTGACAAAACATTGAGTGGAATTATTCCTTTACTTAAGTAGTCGACATCTTCATTCCCCGTTTAAGCATGATTGCCCACGGAAATGTTCACGAACTTTTGAGCATCTCAAACCCATTTTTTTTGTATCCACACTTGCCGCCACAATTTTTTGAACAATTACAATAGATTGTGTTTAGTAGATCATCGGGTGCTGGTATAATAAAGTTGTTACTGGCTGAAGCGCAATTTTCTTGGAGATATTTCTGCGGAATTTTTTAAATCATGTATTTTTTCAAACATCTTCATGACTTTAATTTTTGCTTTGCCAAAAAGTATTGAAGTTGTATCACATCCGGTCATGGCATGGAATACCGAAAAATAAAGCGGCTGTGATATACTTGTGATATACATGGTTCTTGCTGACGTAGTTTAAAGGTTGCGATCAAGGTTGGCAAATATCATGATATTTATATAAATATCAAAATATCCGATATATATCAGATATATATCCGATATATATCATGTTCTGATATTTATTTTTGAATAAGTTGTTTATCTTAAATATTATTCAATATATGGCCTTTTCACACTTGAATGCAGTGCAGCGCATCACTTCCTCGTTTCTTACCTCTTTGCCTATAAACTAAATTAAAATATGGCAACTCCAATTGAGTTTATCGGCAATTTATCAAGCCTATTCGTCTATCTTTAATTGCACAAGTCCAAATGACGAATACGTTTACTTTCTTTGCTTTGGCTTGTTTATATGGCCAAATTGCATCATCAATACCTATACAAGATTGTACAACTGGTCCATTAATGGTCAATTACTGGCGACCAGTAATTCAACATTTCAACAATGACTATGATTCGACCATTAACATAATTTTACTTGTTGATAACTTCGGACAATAAATTGCTGCCATTTATTTGCCGGAGAGAAAAACAGCAATGGCCAATACAAGGGTGTACAATTGACCCAGTAACAGACCAATAATGATGACCAGTATTGCAGCAATGACCGAATACTGGCAACAATGGCAGGGTCAGATTAAAAATAAAATATCATACGTAAATTTTAATAAATTCAATACAAAATAATTAAAATAAAGTAAAAGTGTTCAGAGAAAAAAAATTTTAAACTTATACCAATTTTAACATAACATATCTTTCAGCAGAGATGCGATAATTAAACTATAGGTGAAATTTTTCAAACTATAAGTATATGTCTGAAATGGATAACACTCTAGCGTATTTTAACCAAATGACAAAGATCGGCCAATTTATGGTCCAGTACTGGTCCAATAAGAAAAGCCAATTGATGTTAACCATTAACGTGCCATTACTTAGCCTTTTGTAGTAAACGGGTCATTTTCTATAAACCGTAGATCGGATGATTCATGGTTCCAGCAATGGCCCAATAACAAAACAATAGCTATGTATTGTTTACCATTCATGGGGTAGTACTTAACCATTCAAAGGTAACTAAATACTGGCTATTTTCTGTTAACCATAGATCAGCCGATGAATGATTTTAGTACTGGCCTAATAACAAAAGTCAAGTCCTGTTAACTATTAATGGACTAGTGCTTGGTCGTTTTCAAATTCTGGAGTCCCCTGCTTGGGTAGTCATTCCATTCCACCACACCATTGGTGGTGTATTTCTGAACTAAGAATGAAATACATATTATGAAAATGGTGTAGATTCAGTTAAAAGCGCCATTACAAATGGAATGAAGACTGAAATAATTATATATGAATGAGGAAATATATGCTTCTTCTCTTTGGTGGTTGTTGTAACGTTTACTTACCTAAAAATCGATGGCCAAGCATAAATCTTCTTCGATAAAGCTTCCTAACTTCGAAAGGCTGCTCTAGTTTAAGATCGACTTCCAGTTTTCCAAGCAGGATTTGACTGACCCTGAAATACGGTCAAGCACTGGCCCATTAATGTTAAACAGTACTTTGCTATTTATAATGTACTTATAATGTTTTACATTAGACATTTTTATTTTATTTTGAATTATGAAATCCATTTGTATTTAATTTATTTAAATTTGCCTATGATACCATTGGCCATTGCTGCAATACTGGCCACACTATTCAACCTTGTATGGGCCATTGCTGTTTTTTTCTCTGACCTATGAATGGCAGCCGATTATTGCCCTAAGTTATCATCCAGTATAATTATGTTAATGGCCAAGGCATGGTTGCCAGTACTCTGCCATTGCTGCGTTACTGGTTCCCATTAATGGACCATTACTGAACCAGTTGTACAACCTTGTATAGGTTATGCGAAATTTCAACTACAACGGCAATAGTCGTTTTATCTCTTTGAGTCTGTCTAAAGCGACTGCTTTTGTCTTTAGATAATAAGGCATATGTTTAGCATTCATTACAATGTTTGTCATAAGATTAGTTTTGTCAGAATCTATGTCAGCTTTATGGTCTTGGCATAGCTGAACCAGGTTACCTCGATTTGGCATGCGTTTTGCAAGCAGTGCTGTGACTATTAACAGATTTTCTAACTTTAAGGTAGGAATAATTAATTATTTATTTTTTTATAAATATCATGATATATATCAGGGAATAAATATCGTGATATATATCAATGATATATATCGGATATATATCATTGATATATATCATGCCAACCTTGGTTGCGATACTCAAATTGTTCGTATAATTTTTACGACAATTACGATGAACATTTACAGAAGCAACAGTGTTTAAATATTCAATATTACCATCACCTATTGCCATACTAGCATTTTTTAATGTTTGCAAGCCACGTGTAGCTTCTACTAAATCACAATCCGACAACAATTCACTGCATATAAAACAATTATCACTCATTATGCAAAATTGTTCAATAGCATGAAACTACTAAAATAACGTCTTTAACACTCAAGAAATATTTCTCAACTCAGCTAAACACAGTCTTTCAGACACTCTCGACAACGGGTCCGACAGCGGGTCTCGGAACAATAAAATACGAAACATCTGCCAGTGGAGGTCGTTTGTTTTCGAATCCTCTATAGTCTAAGTATATTTTTTACAAAACACCCGAGCCGGGCCGAGCATCAGATGAATGTTTTTAATACACTTGACAACACGAATAAAAAGTAACTGAATTTACGCCTTGGTGTACGGTATACAATATCGTATGTGAATACATTCTAGTCGCTTTTTAAGCGCTCTACCCTAAAAACGGTTGATCTTACAAACAAAAAAGTGAGTAAGGCATGTTTTGTAGATAATTAGACGATAAACAATTTTTGTTTGACCTCAATTGACCTCCGAGCGAGATATTCGCGCAAAACGGATTTTCGTGACCTTTTGACCTTGATAACTTTTTTAGCCGGCATGATATTAATGTCGATTTTGCACATATTAATTAAAATGCCGTAATAAAGGTGTATACAAAAATTCAGCTCAATAGGAATTTTTCCGCAGATTGGGGCTTAAAACTTCTAAAATGACTGGACTATAAAGGATAAAATAATAATTATGAATTATTTATGTAATTCTTATAAAATTGATAATGATTATCTATATTTTATTTTAGTTTGTATCAAAATTATAAAACAAAATATATCTTGATAATGATTTTAAATAAAATGGCGATTGAAGATTTCATATTTTCAATATCAAAGTTTCATGTTGTTTTATTTGTTCAAATTTTACATAAACTTTAAATCATTATTTTTCACAAATTTATTGTAAAATAAATATTAATAATCAGTATATGGTTTTTATATACAATTAATAAATTGTATATAAATTATTATAAAATAAAATACATTTTGAGATTGATATACATGGCGGTTGAATTTTAATTCACAAACAAAAATTATTAATATCTTCAAAAATTTTCTAAAACACACTTGATTTTTCAAAAAACTACTATATAATATTGGCATAATTTTTTTTTGTTTTAGTTTTTGGTTGTTTTGATTTTTTAGATATTTAATTTTTTGAATTTTTTTCTAATTACTTTAAACTTTTTCTTTAAATTTTTTTTGGGATATTATAATGTTTGTAAACAAATAATAGATCTATGATCTAAATGAAAACATATAAAATAAAATAAATAATTCTTCATAATAATTTCAATTTGCATTTAAATTATTTTAAAAGAAAAATATGGAGGGGCTGAAATCTCAAGCTCTGAGATATCAAGACTTCGGTCAGGGTTAAGGATTTTGATATAGTTTTCGGCAAAAAACTTTTATGAAGACATGGTTTTTAGTTTTGGGCAGCGATGTATACCGAACATAACTTTTTGTTAAAGTACATGTATTTTTTATCTCTTGTTAGATATGTATTACAAAACTAACACGAAACATCAATACGTTGTTGAAAAATTATAACAGATCATATATTAACATAATTTAGTGAAAAGATTATACAATTAGCAACTATACTCAAAAACCTCGCAATTTAGCGTTTCGAGAAAATATTTCAAAATCACAAATTCATATTTCTTTCAAAATTCCAAAAAAGTTGTAAAATAAAAAATTCAAACTTATTTCGAACAAAATTCTAAAAATATTTCAAAAAATTATTACAAAATCACAGATCAAAACTTTTTTAAAAAATTTAAAAATAGTGCAAAAATTATAACAAAATCAAAAATTGTAACTTTTTCCAAAATTATAAAAATTATAATAAAATCAAAAATTTAAAATTTTTTGAATAACAAATTCAAAAATGTCCATGTCCAATTTCATTTTCATTTACATTTTCAGCAAACTATTCCAAAACCTCCAATTTAGCGTTTCGAGAAAATATTACATCACAAATTCATATTTCTTTCAAAATTCCAAAAATATTGTAAAAATTATAATGAAATCAAACTTTTTTCAAAATTCTAAAAATATTCCAAAAATTATAACAAAATCAAAAATTGAAACTTTTTCAAAATTCCAAAAATTATAATAAAATCAAAAATTTTAAATTTTTCAAAATTCCAAAAATATTCCAAAAATTCTTACAAAATCAAAAATTTAAACTTTTTTCAAAATTCTAAAAATAATTGCCAAAATTATTACAAAATCAAAAATACAAACTTTTTTCAAAATTCCAAAAATATTTCAAAAATTATAACAAATTCAAAAATTTCCATGTCCATTTCATTTTCAATTACATTTACATCATAAAAACAGCTACAATTTTTTTTCCAAAAAATTGGCTAAAAAAATAAATGAAATCATTTTTTGACACACGACATTATTTTTTTGACAAACTTATAATGCCATAATTCTCTATAACAATAATAAAATTTCATGCCATACAAATTATTAATTTTAGTTTTTTCCAAAAGATTGGGTAAACAGTAAATGAAAATCTTGCTTTTGCCACACTTGACAACATTTTTTTGACAAACTTAAAATGCCATAATTCTCAATAATAATAATAAAATTTCATTTAAAAAAAACAATTAATTTTATTTTTTTCCAAAAAATTGGGTAAAAAAATTAATAAAAATCTTTCTTTTGACACACTTGACAACATTTTTTTGACAAACTTATGATGCAATAATCTAGATTTTGGTCTCACATACCAATCCCGACCATCAAGATTTCTTCAAATTCAATGTTCCTACTCGTAATCACTTCAAATGAACGTTTTTTAAGCCAAAAATATGCAAATTTCCTTGTTTTGACACACTTGACGAATTTTTCGACACATTTCCGGTACAGTTATCGATCACATCGTCCTTTCGACTCTTCCCATTGAGTAAACCTATTTTTAGAAAAAAAAAATTGAAATCCGTCCAGCGGTTTTCTTGATTTCGTAGGTTGTGACGGCCGACAGACAGGCATACATTTTTTTGTTTTGCATTTTTAGAATCAGTAGTTCTTAAAACGTCTAAAAATGCCAAAAAAAAGTGGGGGTAAGAATTTCACTTTTAGCTCATGAATGTAAGTAATACTTAGGTCTTTCAGACCGAAGTAATAGATAAAATTGCATGCGTTACGTTTAAAAGTAGAGAGTATAAGCAAAGGAATAGTTAGTACATTCATTTTGATATATAGAAGCAATAAGAACAATTGTAGCTACCATCGTTGACACTGGCAAACGAACTGGAGTTGTAGTAAAGTAACAAAAATTATTTAAAGAAAACGGATTTGATTTACCCTGTTTGTTAGTTGCGAGAACCATGTTTTGTATAGAGTCCTTCGATTAGTAATGAATGAGAAGGGCTTGTAGGTAGCACCTCGAATATTTATTTTGCTTTCGATTCAGATCTAATAAAAAATTACAACGAATTGAAAGAACGTTTTGTGAATGGTGAAGTGAAAATATGTGATAAATCTGGATAGAGAGATGACAGTAAATTTGTTTCCATCTTACACGATTTTTCAGTTTCCAAACATTAACTACGCTAGATATAATTTAAGGGCTAACTTGACGAGTATGGCATTTATTCTGATACCTACATCTCGATATTGTTTAGTAAATATGGAGTTTGTTCATTCATACCGTATATAAATAGTCTGATTTTTAGTATTTAAATCAAATGTATAAAAAGAATGAGTTCAACAGAATATATTAAATATTGTAAATATGTAAGTTTTTCAAATTTTCAAAAATAATTGAATAAGAGTGCCTTCAGTAATTAATATATGTACAAAGGAGCAATTAGTGTGTGGAACACGCAATAAAAATCATACAAGATTTGTATGAAAAATGAAAAATTTACAATTAATATATATTTTGACTTTTGAGCAATAAAACTACTATAGTATACTGAAATCCTATTGATGTAATTATCATTTTTATGAATTTTTATAAAGATATACCAATTTGTTCTTAAATATGTTGCGTTATTTTTAATTTTGATGTGGGGGTGATTTTTTTTTTAAATTTTAAAAAAATTATTTTTTTCTTGAAATACAGATAAAAGTTCATAATTTTACGGCACAGGTATATGAGGTCATGAAAAAGTCATAACCCTAGTGTACACATGAAAATTTTAATATTTATTTTATCAAGTATTGTTTCATTTTGTTTGGGTATTTTAAAAATTAGAGTAAAGATATTGTTTGAAATAATTATTTCACAATCATAACCTAATTGGAAGAAATCGTTACCTAAAACATCAAATATCTGAATTACTTGCTAAAGGTAGACCGCTGTAAAGCTGCATCACGAAACCAAAAAAAAAATGTAATGAAAACTGTCATAAACTTCACGAACACTACAACAATTATTTACTATTCAACACCATAGCTACATGTCAATAAATTGAAATATAATTAATATATAAATATAATTAAAATTCATTATTGTACGATAAATGTAATTTAAAACAAATTTTTTTTCTATCAAAAACGAATAATAAAATGAACAAATTTTTTCGAATTAATAATTAAAGAATTGATTATTATTTTGTCATTACATTCTCGTAATTGACTATAATGAATTGTTTTATAATAAATTCGTGTAATCAAATTATCGTTTTATTTATTTTTAATAGTTTCATTTGGCGGTTGGATAAGGGAATTGAAATGTGTTAAAAGTTTTTGTTACTTTTTGATTGTAGGGAAAAAAATCGTTTTATTTATGAATATGATATATGAATTTATTATGAGATATCGATTAAAAATGTCAGTTATGCTTATTTAACATAATAATGCATATTTGGAATTTTATCTCTCTGAAATCAATCATTTTAACTTAATTTTTGTTTTTTTCGATGGTTCATAGTTATGAAAGGATCCGATAGGCATCGTTGTAATCGAGCTATTTCATAGTTACAAACTTTTAGTCTAGACATTTCATTTTTATGAAACATGCCATAAAAGGTAATTATAAAGTTGTCCACCACGCCCTCGCATCTTTCATTTGATGATTACCACGTATTTTTTATACTTCGTGAGGCAGGCGCCTGTCCTTGACGTGTCCGAAAACTTTTTATCCGCTATTTTCCTTGTTTCAACCGCTTTTTCGCTCGGCAAAATCCGAAACATGGGGATTGCCCAGGGTATTGTAAATTGTAAAAACCCTCAAAATTTGGGGGGAGGGGTGGTGTGGGAATTTGTTTTAGAAAATGAGAGTAACCTTTTTCGACATAAATTTGTGTGGATGAGGGCCTGCTAACAATTACAAATTGACTCTGTTCAAATAAAGATTGTTTAACTAAACTTTCTATTTCAATTCCAATCTGCTCATGAATTAGACTATAATTAAATTTTTTATTGAAAACATCACCAAAATAAATATCAAAAGATTTCAAATAAAGCAAAATCAATTTGCACAGGAAACGCCTTATGCCACAAAATTAAGTACAAAATCTTGTAA
The DNA here is from genome assembly GCA_963693315.1 of Diogma glabrata. Taxonomy (NCBI): domain Eukaryota; kingdom Metazoa; phylum Arthropoda; class Insecta; order Diptera; family Cylindrotomidae; genus Diogma; species Diogma glabrata. The sequence continues at coordinate 318,581,642 of OY856186.1, read as the reverse complement.
CAGCAAAAAACTAACAATAATAATAACTGTAACAACTCCTAGTTTAGTTTAATTTTTATTGTGCATAATCAGAAAAGGACAAAGAAATTAAAGTTGAATGAATAGTAAACAAAATCAGGAAATAATCATAAATTATTAGAAGAAATTCCATATTTCATATACGCAGATCAGTTTTTACTGCTCCTCCCAAAAATGAAATATAATAAAATTAGTTGCAAGTATAGAAAAAATAATAAACAAAAATGATTTATGTTAAAAATTTGAAATTATAGTAAAATGTAAATTGGATTAGATCATTATTTAGGGGTTGTTTTGGGCTTGTGTATCTGGCCATTTGGATTTTATTCAACATTACGAGTCTGTCATATTTATTTTAATTTCAAACGGCGAATATTTTTTTGCTGCTGCAAAGTTTTGTCGTCAGTTTTGTACCAAACTCTTAATTAAAATATTTCCACATGATTTACTCAAAACAACAACAAAAAGCAAATTCAAAAACAGACGTTTTTATGGTCACCAAAAAAAAAGAAACATTTCAAGTAATGATAAGAATCACAACAAAAAACCATAAGATTTCCGCCCACAATAATTTAGTGAAAATTGGGAAAACCAAAATATAAACAAAAATAAAAATAAATTGAAGATCATCGTCGTAAAGCTAACACCAAAAGCATATAATAAAATAAAATTTAGGGTGAATTAAAGCGAACATTATGGTTTTGTGGAAAAAGAGAAGAAATTGGTTATATTCAATTCGGTGCTAGTGCTACAATATATTGTGGTTATCAAACTGGGAAGTTATAATTTGTTTTTGTTTGTGTGTTTTTTGTGAAGTTGCAAAAATTAGAAATAATTTAGAATTTTTTTTATTAGATTTTGACTTTTTTATTGTAAGTGTACATACTGAAGATACAATGAAGCAGCGTTTATTTAAATGAAAATTGCATCCCATTCTATGTAGCTTGATTTTGCGTTTTTTATAGTCAAGAGTATATCACGAGCTTTATCAATAATATTTATATTGATTTGAGGGAGAATATGGTATTGGGTGAATTTAATCAACGGTCATCAATGTATTAACCTGTTATTTACTATGTCATGATTTAATCAGGATTAAAACAGTTTGATTTATGATCTTCTTTATTTGATATATAATTTTAAAAAATTTTATTTCCCTTAACATAAACCGTAAGCAAGATAGTTTTATAAGTCTTCCAACTTGATACGTTTTGCATCTTTGGCCCGCACAAACATAACCACATCTCTGGTTGTTTTCGTAGTAGGTAAACCTTTATAACATAGAATGCAATACACTAGAATCTCAATTTGAGCGTACTAGATAAAAACTATTTGAGTTAATACCAATAGTGTGTTTTTATTATGATAAATCACCTAGGTAACAGTAACATCATTTGTTTATTATGCACTAGTGCGTAATGAAATAGCGGCCGTTTTAAAAAATTGCATCAAATCTCAGCAAATACAAAACTTGTGCATAACAAACACAAATTTTGAAGTGAAAATATCATCATTTGCATACAACCTTTTCAAGTTAAGAAGGTTTGCCGAGCGCATTTAAAGAAGATGGACGTGGATAAAACTCTCCGTCGCGATAAATATATATATATATATATATATATATATATATATATATATATATATATATATATATATATATATATATATATATATATATATATATATATATATATATATATATATATATATATTTTTTTTTTACTTTAATAATTTACCATATTTAAAGTGTCTTATTACTCAATAAAAGTTATCTAAAATGTGTTTCAAACCAAGTGCTTCAATAATATATAATATATGATATATAATAATATATAATAATGGTGGTATTTTAAAAATAATTTAATTTTTCTAATTAAAAGATTGAAAAAATCAGGAAAATAATTTTTTTTCTCTCTTGAAATTCTCGTAATTTATGGTTTTCAATTCGATACAACATTGTTGTGTCGTTGTTTATTTTTATTACTTTTTTCATTTAAAATTAAAATGAAATTAAACCGTAGTGATTTTAGTCGATGAAGGTTATAGAATTTATCTGATTTTTGTAGTGTTAAATTAAGAAACGATCTAATCAACAAGTCGTGGTATATAAGCCGTGTTCGATTTGACTGAAACAACTGAAGCAACTGAAAAATTAAATGCAATTGTTGTTGTTTTTTCAGTTGTTTCAGTCAAATCGAACGCACCTATAGTTGGGTATAATTATGTAAGAGGACACTCTTACATTAAAAAAACAAATGTCAATTTTGTTGTAGTATTTCGAGAATATACATAAACATTTCTAATTGGAATTTCGTGTTGCTTGTTTTGATTAAAAAAAAAAAAATTTGTTTGTTGATTTAGAGAAAATAAAAAACTTATCAAAATGCCATTACCAGGAATAAATGAATGTAAATAAAATGGAGTATTTTAGTTTAAATTTCATAATATAATTAATGAAAATGCAGATTTATTAGAAATAAAGATACCAATTTCGTCAACTTGAAAAGGTGTCCTGGCGTGTGAAATATTATTCTTAAAAAACATTGATAAAATTTTTGTTTCTTAAAAAAACTGATGGTTTGATATCTTAGGTTCGCTATTCGAAATAATTGAATTTTCATATATATATATATATATATATATATATATATATATATATATATATATATATATATATATATATATATATATATATATATATATATATATATATATATATATATATATATATATATATATATATATATATATATATATATATATATATATATATATATATGGGATTAGCTGAGATTTGGCATTAATTTAATTTAGTTTTAATAAATTTAATGAAAATAGAACTTCGAATTAATTAACTTTCTTTGATTTACAGCTACAGAATATAATACAAAAGGTATATATAAACATTGAAACTAGTTTTTAATGTTTATATATAACTTTCTTAAAACATCTTTCGTATTTCTATCAATTTTATGTAATTTGGAATAAATGAAAGGAAGTCTAAAAATACGTCTAAAGTATTAAAGATATCGTTCAAACAAATTTTATACATATATTCCATATTTGAATTATCAAAATTTATATAACATTTTTATATGAACTAGGAGGGCCCGGCGTGCTTCGCTACGCTTATAAATAAAGTTTTTGCGTAGACATTTTGTTGACGTAGAAGCAATGATTTCAAAAAGTGGTAATGAGAAATGCTACCATATAATTTTTAATTTTTCTTTTTAAATATATGAATGAAAAATAATCAGAACTCTAGCTGATCAGTTCGGATATATGAAAAATTAGCGAAGCTTACTTGAAAACTTATTTGATCGCTAATTTTTCATATGCTAATTTTTCATACGAAGCTTACTTGAAAACTTATTTGATCGCTAATTTTTCATATATCCGAACTGATCAGCTAGAGTTCTGATTATTTTTCATTCATATATTTAAAAAGAAAAATTAAAAATTATATGGTAGCATTTCTCATTACCACTTTTTGAAATCATTGCTTCTACGTCAACAAAATGTCTACGCAAAAACTTTATTTATAAGCGTAGCGAAGCACGCCGGGCCCTCCTAGTTGTTATAAATAAAGAAGGTTTACCGAAATGTTGTACAATAGACATTGCATCCAAGTAATTTTGATACATGTTACGTGGTGAACCGGTGAAAGAAGATGGAAAAATTACTTTACGACCAACTACTTGCATATTATCATCGCCATTGCGATTTTGATGCAAGAAATCTGTTAAATTATTGTACAAATCAGCACGAAGAGCAGATTGATTTGAACGAATGTAATGAAGCCGTGTACCTTCGATACGAACATACATATCAACAATCCATTGAAGAAATAATTTTTGAGAACGATGCAAAAGACTAAAACCATCACGTATAGCAAGGCGATAAGATGCATATTGCAACATTGTAACTTTTGTACGTGACACATTAGCACGTGAAGTTGAAACTAAATTATGTGGAATATTAACGTGCCACCCAGTATCACCATTTGGAAACAACAAAGGATAAGCTAAAGGATCCAAAGAAGAATCAAGGACAGAAACAGAACGAATTTCATTTGCATTTTTTGAAAAAACAATCATATTTCTTTCAAAAGGTGGTTCACCATCATCATTTTTAAAAATAGCAGCCACATCAGTTTGAACAGCATCATTAAAACGACGAATATCACATTCTCTGTTAACTTTTATAACCATTGACACATCAGCAGTAACATTCTCAGGTCTTTCACAAAATTCATGCATTGATTTGAAAGAACGAACAAAAGGATTCACACGATCTAACTCAAAACCTATCTCACGCATAAGAAAAATTTCACATACATTGGTATTTCTATTCATTCTCATATTAGCAGCAGTATCAACATCATAAAAATATAATTGTGCATACATTGGAGGTCGACCATAAGCAGGAATTAAAGCACCAGTACGATGATAAAAAATATTATGAATTTTAAAATGATAAATACCACGTGCAGTAGAATCCGCTATATTACATTCAGAACTGATCATTGCAAATGCCGAATTATAGGAACGAATATTTGAAAGAAAACTTTTAGAACGTTTTTTTATAGCATTATCATTTGAATTCAATCCTTCGAAAATATTAGAGAAAAATGCATTTTCAGAAAGAGGAGGTAAATTGACTTTGCCTTTATGGCAACACAAAGAAAACGCTTCATTATTATTTGAAGTAACTTCTCTTGCAAAATGTTTGGCATGACAAAAATGACAACTCATATCCAAAGCACCACAAACATACGAATCAAAGTTACCTGGAATCACATTCAAAGCACACTTGAACGAATCTCTCAAAATTACAAAGGGAATTTCATCATTCACCACATTCAATTCTAAATCATTCGCAACATTCATGACACCATTCATGACACCGTTCATGACACCATTCATATCATCATAAATATATCAATATATCAAAAATATGAAATAACTCAAATATCAAAATATCTCAAAAATCTTTATATCAATAAAAAACAAAATAGTCGAAAAATATCGAAAACCGTCCTTCTTGAAAGATAAAAGACGACTAAAATATAAAATAAATACGACGACTGAAATGAATATAAAATAAATATAAAAATTTTCGTTTTTGTTATTCGTTGTTCGGTTCGATAGCTAATATATAAAAAAGAAAAATTTTAAAGCATTGTTTTAAAGCAAAAAGAAAATTGTTTTTGCATGTATGTAAACTTATAATGCATATGTATAGAAAAAGTTTTCCGTATATAATAACTTTTTTATTTATGATCCGATTTGTTTGAATCCGGATCCGACTATAGGTTACACTAATATCAGTTAGCTGTGAAAATTTCAAATGAATCCATCTGCGAATAAAAAAGCCTAATGCTCCACAAAGTTTTAATCTAGCGTATTAATATATAAGAAGATTATCAATATATGTATATATGTGTATGTATGTGTGTATGTATGCATGTATGTATGTATGTGTGTATGTATATGTATGTGTATGTGTGTATTTGTATGTATATATATGTATGTATATATGTGTATATGTGTGTGTATATATATGTGTATGGATATGCATGTATGTATGTATGTGTGCGTGTGTATGTATGTATATGTGTGTATGTATATATGTATGTATATGTATATATATATATATATATATATATATATATATATATATATATATATATATATATATATATATATATATATATATATATATATATATATATATATATATATATATATATATATATATATATATATATATATATATATATATATATATATATATATATATATATATATATATATATATATATATATATATATATATATATATATATATATATATATATATATGTATGTATATATATGTATGTATGTATGTTTATATAACAATACCACATAAATTAGTATGTTGGACATAAGGTGAAAACTTCTTAATATGTATGTTTGCTGTTAATAAATATATGTAATATATATAGGTATATATGTATGTGCGTATATATGTGTATGTATGTGTGTATATGTATGTATGTGTATACATGTGTATGTATGTGTATGTATGTGTATGTATGGGTATGTATGTGTGTATATATGTATGTGTATGTACGTGTATGTGTATTGTGTATGTGTATGTGTATGTGTATGTGTATGTGTATGTGTATGTGTATGTGTATGTGTATGTATATATGTATATGTATATGTATGTATACATGTGTGTATGTGTGTATGTGTGTATATGTGTGTATGTATGTATATATGTACATATTTATGTGTATGGATATATATATATATATATATATATATATATATATATATATATATATATATATATATATATATATATATATATATATATATATATATATATATATATATATATATATATATATATATATATATATATATATATATATATATATATATATATATATATATATATATATATATATATATATATATATATATATATATATATATATATATATATATATATATGTATATATATATATATATGTGTGTATATATATGTATGTATGTGTGTATATGTATGTATGTATATGTATATGTATGTTTGCGTATATGTGTGTATGTGTGTATATATGTATGTATGTATGTGTACGTGTATGTGTATACGTATGTATATATGTATATATATGTGAGTACATGTGTATATATGTGTGTATGTACGTGTATATATGTTTGTATGTGTATGTATGTGCATGTGTATATATGTGTATATATATATATGACAATGGTGAATGGTCGTCTTATCAACACTTGTTATAAGTGACAGTGTGAATTTTAAACTAAATTAATCTCTTAAATGATAAATATATAAGTATAACTTAATGTAGTGAAAACATTAATTGTAATAATCAGTTTTATATCTAATATAATAGTTTTAAAGTGTTGGTTTTAATAACTAAGCTCTAAGGTAAGATTGCTTTCAAAAATGGAAAGATGTGGGCGACCAAGATGTAATCTTCCCTAAATGTAAAATTTATTAACTCTGATTTTTACTAGAAAACTAAATAAAGGTGTTATTGTGCTATTCGATTTTGTGTAAAATTTAAACCTACTTAGAGCTTTAACTAGCGAAATTTAGTTATTATTTCAAATTCAGTTTAAAATTTCATTTGTTGACATAATTTTATGTGATAGATTTATCTCTTTCTATTTATCCAAACATTATCCATAAAATCCAATAAGATTTTTGAACGATATCAACGAGCAGGGTTAATTGTTTTTGTTAAATTAATTCTTGTGTTTCAAGAAAAATTCAAAACATTCTTGCGTTAATCATATTATATAAAATAATGTTTTATAAAATTTAAATAAATACATTTCAAATAAAAACATCAAGTGAAAGATAATATTTTTATCCAATTCAATCCCAATACTTTTTTATATGAAATTCACTCAATTTTCAAAGGGGTTTTTTGGTTTTTATATATATGTACATAATATAAATGTTTTAACCATAAATAACCATAAATAATTTTAACCATAAATATAATAACATGAATTCAGATTGGAGAGTGCAGAGGACTACAATTTAGTCATCATCCTATTATACTAATAAATTACATGAATAACAGGTTTCCGACTGGAGATTGCAGGCGAGAAATTTTAGATACGGGATTGCTGATTGGCGATTGCAGATTATATGTATAAGTGATTGTCCTTGTGATTGTCTCCTAACAGTAGTAGCTAGATACGATTTGCCAGGTGTCTGTAACCGGGTCGTTCACTCCTAACTTACAATTACCTACCTATCCTTACCTATTGTTATATGGAAAACGACTGTAGGAAGTGGCCCGGCCGTAATCCGGGAGTCTCGCCTAGTGCTTGGTCCTACAGTCCAATCAATCAATCAATCAATCAATTTGCATACAACCTTTTCAAGTTATTTCAATTGATTTATTTTGGTTTTTCTAAAAACTAATGAACAACTCGTAGAAATAATAATAGATAAAACTTGCACACAATGATAATATCATTCTTTGTTCGATATCTAATATACTATTATACATATAGAATACATATAGAACAACAATTGACCAAGGCGTCAGCCATTGATTTAACATTGATTGGAAACAATCACTAATAACTATATCAATCATGACTTGGGATGTTAATTAGAATAGAAATATTCCCCATTCTATGAATTCACACAAAGCAATGTCTAGAAATTTAATGCAATAAAAATTCCCATAAAAGAATTCGAACAAGATTTAAATTCATCCGAAACAAGACAAATGAGAAGTGGAGTTTTTATCTGAGCAACTGAAGTTGTTCTCAAAAATCCACAATACTATTACACTTCGAATAGAAAAAATTCAAATTATTACTTGCTTGAGTTTAATTGCTTTGAAAACGACCCCAAAATTTACACTGAAAAAAAAACTCGTTCACCACAACCTCGATTTGTGCCAACCGAATATTTCTGTCATATTGACTTCAAAATTCAGTTCTTCAACCCGCTTCTTTTGGTTAATAAATTGGAATGAAAACTTTAAAAATTAGTTGCTTCAACCGAACTATAAAATGCTTTACGGTTGTTGGAACAGAATATTTCGTTCAAGTTTAGTACAGTATAACTTTACTTATAATTTAATTTTGATCAACTGTTTGGAGTTTCTATTATCAAAAATAGGATGACAAGATAAAAAAGTTACAATAAAACTTAAAAAATGCAATTATTTTGGCTCGTCATTTTTTCACTTATTTATACACAAACATTTGTTTTTCTGATTAACTAATTAATTAAAAATATAATCAGCATCTCAATGTATTAAAAAAAACATGTGAGAATAACTCTTACATCGGGCACCACAAATCACATTTTAAACTATAGATATTTTTTCACCAACACCTCACATAATTACTTAAAACTAAAAACAATAGTCAGGAAAAATTAATTTTTTCTATTTAGTTTATATAAATTATAAAACTTTGTATTTAATGTATGTTAAATCAGACCACAAGTTTTACCACATTTTTCACTAACAATAAATAAATCAAAACTGATTTATATTATATTCTCAAATATACTAGTTCAACAATTTAAACAAAAAATTTGACACTTCACTCGAAAAATCAAACAATTTTTTATAATACGATTTACAAAGAATTCCTATAACAGAACGATAAACACACAAAACAAAATGGAATGCTTACTTTAAAAAAGATAACATCTCAAACTAAAAAAGAGAAACAATAAAACTCTAAATAAAATAATCATAAAAAAACGATATTAGCTGTGGCAACCGAATAAATTTGTTGAGTATACCAATTTCAAGATTAATGCCGTAGTTGTGACAACTAAATCAGAAACAAAGAATTTTTGGCAATCTACAAACGAATTATTCATTTAGTGTAACCGAGTTTGAGTTATGAACACTAAATGCAGTTATAGAGGACGAATCGCAATTACTTTAAACGAATCTTGATCAACCACAATCATATCAATCGATCAACATATCCAATCAACCACATTGCTAATAAACTTCTCTTTCAGTGTAAATTCCCATATAATGTTGTCTAATGCTGCCAATGGATTTAAACATGGCACTTATGAGAAAGGTTCGAATCCATCCGAAGCACGTAAAGAAGAAATGGATTTTTCTCTGAGGAATTTCCAACTATACCTTCGTATTGAAAAAATTTAAATTATTTCCCTACTTATTTGAGTTTAATTGCTCACCAAAATCTTCAAAAATATATACTGAAAGAAAAAATTCGTTCACCACAACCTCATTTTGTGCCATCCGAATATTTCTGTCACACATAGACTTTCAAATTCGGTTGTCCTTGCCGCCTCTATTGGTTAATAAATTTGTATGAAAATTATAAAAATTAGTTACTGCAACCGAACTAAAAATGCCTTAAAGTTGTTAGAAAAAATATTTCATTCACGGTTAGCATTACTTATTATTTAACTTCGATAAACTGGAGTTTCTATTGTCAAAAATAGTATGACACAACAAAAATGTTATAACAAAACTTAAAATATACAACTATTGGGGCACGTCAAAGAAAGTTATACTTAGTTAGGTAAAAAATATATATAGGTAATAGGTATGTACAAACATTTTTTTTCTGATTAACTAAATAACTAAAAGCTTAAGCAATATCTTAATAAATATGAAACAGGTAGAGTTGTCGCACCGATTACTTTTACTCGCAATTTAAACAACAAAAAATTTCACTTTACTGAATTTTTCTAAAATTTAGCTTTTATTATAACACTAACTAGTTTCGGTCTTCAAAATTCCATCAACAAAGGTTTTATTAAAAAATCGTGATCGGTGTGAAACATCTACCTGTCTTATATTTGTCTTGTTTTACTCACGTCACTCCGACAACGAGGTTGAGAATAACAATATCTTAATGTTTAAAAAACCGTGTGAGAATAAAAGGATATTTTTTTAGAAATAAAAAAGCTTTTTTCTTACATCAGGCTCAGGCACCACAAATAACATTTTAAACTAGATATTTTTTTCATCATCACCACATAATTTTTTAAAATTATAAACACATCAGTAAAAATTAATTCTTCTATTTAATTTATGTATAATATAAACTTGATTATTTTATGTATGTATGTATGTATGTGTGTGTGTATGTTAAATCAGAATCAGCTTTACTACATTTATCTCATATACCACAAAGCTAATTTAAATTGCTTTTTAAAATAAACTAGTTCAAATTTAACAAAAAGATCACACTTCACTCGCAAAATTATACACTTTTTCATTATACGAATGACAAAAATTTCTTATAACAGAAACACAATACAAAATGAATTGTTTACTTTAACAAAGATAACAATTTAAACTAAAGTAAAGAAAGAGCAAACAAAAACTCAAAATATAATAACCATAAAAACGATATTAGTTGTGGCAACTGAATAAATCTGTTGGATATACCAATTACAAGACAAGACAAGTTGAATATACCAATTACAAATGCTGTAGTTGTGACAACTAAATCAGAAATAAAGAATTTTAGGCGATCTACAAACGAATTATTCATTTAGTCTGACCGAATTTGAGTTATCAACACTAAATTCAGTTATAGAGGACGAATCGTAATTACTTTAAACCTTTTATTGATCCCCACAACCTTGCTCCACACACCATAATATTGCTCATGAACTTTTCTTTCAGTGAAGCCACCTAAAATGGTTGATAAATTGCAAAAAACACTCTGTGGGTCGATCACTAATCTTTATATATGGGCCATTGCCAAAACAAGGGGTAGAAACCATGTCCTCATCCTTCAGTGTCTTTAAACTATTTTTTGAAAACAATTTTTTGCTTCTAAATTATTCAATACAATTTTTTGAGGCAGAAAAGTAATTAAAAAGTTCAAAATGTTAATTTAATCTTTTTATAATTTTATCCCAAAGCTCCGAAATGTCCACTCCGTGGACTGTCCCCAAGAAGATTTCATAAAATATAGTATTAGATTCATGAAGTTCTTTAAGAAAAATTGATTTTTATAAAAATAAATATTATTGGCAATTTAAAAAATTAAAAGTACAAAAAAAAATAAAAAAAATTGTTTGTATAATTGATTTTTTTTAATGGTCCCTAATAAAATGTGTCCACTCCGTGGACATCAGTTTTTAATGCTCTAGAATAAAATTAGATGGCGCTACCAGCCACCAGATTGAGTTTGAAGGAAGAAATAGAAGCCATCTTGTTTATGATTCAGTTGTTGTCAATTGTTTGATTATTTTATGGTTGCTGTAGAATTTTTTGTCTGTGATATCTTCAATTGGCTATATCACGTGTCCACTCTGTGGATTGAACTATTTACATAAGTATACTTAATTTCCACTTATTATTACTATTGCAATCTTTATTTATATGGTCTAGTTTCACACAGAATTCAGTGTCTTTCTATCAGCTCAGCCTTTTGTCCTAAAAATCAAAAACTGACATTTTGTCCACTCCGTTTACATCCTCTGGTAAAGAAGTGGACATGAAAATCTCTGGAGTGGACACAGTTTTTGAATTAGATAATCTCTTAAATTAGGATGTTTTTAAATAATAAACCTTGCTTTTATTAACACTATCGTCTACTCCGTGCACACACTAATTATGAAAATGTGTAATTACTCGTTAAGAATAGTCTAACGAAAGTGCTCATGAATTATTTTAGAAAAGGGGATGTAAGTAGCACATTTAGGATTTTTTTTTATTGCCAAATTTGCCCTGATTTTCTACCCCTTAGATTGGCAATGATCCATATATTTCCTCTGTTCGCTTGTTTGTGACGGGACTCCTCCTGAACGGCTTGATTGATTTTTATAAAAAAGTGTGTGTGCAATAAGGTTGATCTAAGAATGGTTCATATCTATAATTGGAAAAAATTGGACAAAATGGCGGGGGGTTCCACGAACACCTTTAAGTTTAAAACTTCAAAACTTCTAATCCTGGATTTCAATCTTATTGATACTTGAGGTATCAGGTTTTAGTACTGCTTCCGATATTTCTGCGTACCCACTTTGGATTTGTCACTTCCGATAAAAAATTTTTTTCAAATTTCTTAAAGGGTTTATCCCTACTATAGTCTACAGTTACAAATCGATTTTCATGAAACGTTAATGTAAGTTAATCCAAAAGGTTTAAAAACGATTTTATAAGCTTTAAAGTACATTGGACAAAGGGATGGGTATGGGCGTCTCCAGGACACCATTTTTTTGTTTGAAGATCTATCATTTGTACCTACTAATCTTATTGAATGGAGATCGAAAGGACAAAAAACTGATTAGTTTTTGGGAGATATTGGAATTAGTCGTATGGGGCCTCTTGAGGATCTGTTTATTTGAAACTTCAGTTATACATCAGTTTCTGATAATGGATTTTGACGAAACTTGGTATAAATATGCTATAATATATTGCAGCATGATTTGTAAAATTTTTGAAAGAACATATGTTTCCAAATTTACAAAATTACAAGCTAATTACACTGATCATCCGTGGCTACGTCAGCGAGCTATTTGGGCCGCAAATTAATTTTGGAGGTGAAATATCATTCAAACCGATTGACTCTGTTGTCAATCCTAAGGAATGTTCATCTGTCCTGTTGAATTCTTGAATTCATTAGATTTAACTGGAATGCTTCCACATTATAATTTTCGATTGAAGATTGGCTCACCAATTATTTTACTTAGAAATTTCAATACCATTTTAAACGGCAAGTTGCAAGGTGAAATTGTTATTTTAATTGTTATTTTGCCAATGATCCCCTTAGACGCGCCCATTACATTTAAACGTTTGTAATTTCCAATTCGATTGGCATTCGTAATGACGATTAATAAGTAACAAAGTCAAACAATGTGAATTTGTGAGTTGGATCTAGAAACCCCGTGCTTTTCGCATAGTCAATTATATGTTGGGTGTTTGAGGGTTGGAAAGCCCTCAATTTTGTTCGTGTATTCCGCTCACGGATTAGCAAAAAATATTGTTCAACATACCGCATTAGGATAAAATTTAAAAAAATTGTACTCCTGTTTAGTAATAAATGTATATAATAATATGTAATAGTTTCGTTTAATAGCCAAATAAAATTCAAACCAAACTATACAGCCACTATGATTAGGATTGACAATCACTGATTAAAAGTTATCTACAAATAAATTGTAGGTGGTACGAAGTTCACCGGGTCTTCTAGTAGACATATATAATAATTTGTTTATAAATTTAATCTATTAAATTAAGACTTCAAGTGAAACCATAAAGTCGAGTGATTTGTAAATTATTACAGGTGGTGGACACTTGTTTCAAGCCTACGTTGCTCTATGAAGCATTAATGGCAAAAAAACTACTTTGGTCTAAAAAGACCTAAGTATGAGATTCCTAAGTATGAGAAGTAACAAAAAAAAATCTACCAATCTGACTATCAGTCGTCAGAAAGACAAACCCGCTAAAAATACAAGACCATTCAGTTTCAGTTGGTATTTCCTCCTAAAAATTCTTGTTGCTCAAATGGGATGATCTGAAAGGCTTTTGGGCCTCACTAAATTGAAAGTTTGTCAACAAAATTTATTTTTAAATACTTTGGCTTTCAAATTATTTTATAATATCAGAGATATTTATTTCAAATTTTGAATGTAGGATTGTGGTGGTGGTCTTCAACAATATACCAAACTAAGAGGAGTGGTTGTTTAACTCATAACCAGCAGCATTTCTTCAAACAAAATTTAAGTAGCATTTAAATATTTTAGGAATCAAATTTCAACTTTAGCAGTTACGTAAAGGGCATTTTTCTCTATCTTTCCGAAAATTTGAAATCATCTCCATCTAAAACTACAACTGGACATCTACCCAGAATTATCAACAATAAAAGCTACAAAGCTATTGGGCTTCTATGTCTGATTATTATATTGTAAATATCACAAGATATTAATTTATGATATTTTTTTAATTTGAGTAATAATGAGTTGTTACTTTAAATCTAGGCTCATGCGAATGGTGTTCAGCAACATTCAAGACAAAAATGAGATACTAACCGCTTCATTTCTATCAGCACTTCCCTATACCAAACGTTATTATCTGCCCGATACGGGTAGTTTTTGTTTTCGGTTTCGGAACTATTTGAAAATGGTTTCGGAACTATTTGATTTTCGGAAATTTTTGATATCGGAATTTCTATGATATCTTTACGTTTCAAGACCTCCTGAAGCTGTTTACACTATATTTTTATCTGGCAGTCTGTATATGTATGTATTGTCATATGTGGACCAAAGTTTGTCCAACGCTTTCTCATAAACGGATGGCCCGATTGCAACATTTAATTAGTTAATTGCCCAATCAAACGCATGAGATCTTTATGAAACATTCCCGAGCAGAAATTAGTTAGGGAATACAGTCAGGGCATGATCAGGGTCTGGTCAGTCCTACAAGGGCAATCCCTATTAGGGCAATCTGATGTGGGCCTGTTGCGTGCCTGATTTAGAATACCCTTTTAGGGTTAATCTTATATTTGGAGATATCCGGCCCTGATCAGGTTTTTCGTATTTGACTCCCAGCTGAAATTTCATTTGGTTAAAATTCACTAGAGTATTATCCATTTTAGAAATATAGTTAAGTTCGTTTCATGTATAGCTATCGCTTCTCATTAGTTATCGCTTCTCGGCTGAAAGACTATAATAATAGTGATTAAGGTGGTATGTATGTTTTAATTTTTTCCGTTGTAAATTTTTTTTTTAATTTGATTAATTTATGTATATAATATATAAATATATATCAGGGTCTGGCCCGGATATCCCAATCAGGGCCTGATCCGATTATCCCAATTAGGGTCTGATTCGGTAATAGCGGCAAAAGCGTTACCTCATGATCAAGGCCCAAGCAGTCTATGCCTGATCCGGATTAGGACAAACCTGATCAGCACCATACTTGAGCCCTGACAAATTACTGCTCGAAATTGGTATGTAAATGAGCTGCAAACGCATCCGGTTTTACTTGAATATGTACGATATAAATTACTATCAAAATTTTGCAAATGGGTCAGTCCGAAGTGGATGGATCGCATGAACAACTGTTTATTTGAAGCTTCAATAACACTCAGTCTTGAAATTAAATTTTGTTGAAACTTATTGCATAAACTAGACTTTTGGACTTTTAGACGACTAGACTTTTTATTATGTTTAGGATATCACAACAACAGCCGACAGTTATGAAGTATTTTTGATGAATATCATGGTAAAACGTTTCAGTTAACATGCAAAAGAACTAATTACCTTTTGGAGCGTTTTGTACAAAGTGAACGGTGTCTACCAACAAACATAGGCGTAACTAGGTAGGGGCCCAGTAGGCCCGGCCCCCTCTAGACGAATTTTGGCCCCCCTCTAGAACACGAAGCTCATGAAGCATATAACAGTTAGGGAACTAAAGATTTACTGTTCAAAATTATTTCAAAACGATAGCATCAATATTTAATTAAATTATTTGTTTTTTATTTGTGATATATGATCATCTCGATAGAAAAAACCACCTGCAATTAAAGTATTAGAAATAAACCAAATCGAACTATTTATTGACAAGTATGAAAAAAAATTTTACAGTTCATATCACTGATCATCATTTCAATTTAATAAGTACTACCAATAATACTGCCACAAAAGTATCTACAAAATGGTCGCTTATCTTATCGGTTCACCATATTATCGAAGTTTAAAAGAGAAAACATTTTCTTTCCAACATGTGACGTGTCAGATCAGATGTCAGAATGTCAAATGAATTCACGATTTCTGGAAAACCACTCCTTCCATTTGTTCAACGAAAAACATCGCAATAAAAACAATATAGAGTTCGTTTTAACAAATACGGTCTCATTGCTCCATAAGACCACACCAAAACACCAACACTACTCGTAGTTTTAAGTTTGTTTGTATCGCCATTAGCAAATTGATGGCGTAATTCGAAGTCTGATGGATTTATTTCTGGAATTATCTGAATTTTGTATGGCTGAAAATGAAGATCGTTGTGCAGAGTACTGCATCAAATGATTGGGGGAGTGTGTGATTACTGTAAACAATGAACTGTTATTTTTGGACTAATTTTTATTTTTTCATAGCTTTGACACAGGGTGCCTCAAAATATGTTAAGAAGTTTAGAGACTAGGAATATTGATTTTGTATAAGTTTTGTTTAGTGCCGTTCCAATGTATTTGGGGGCCCCTGGCCCACTATTTCTAGGGGGCCTTTTCGAAAATTAACATTAAATTAAATTTAAAGGCATAATTACTTACGGGTTTTTGAGGTTTATTATAATGTTTGTTTTATTTAAATATTTTTTCTTCTCACTTTTTTGTCAACAAATTTATCTACAACATCTTCAAATTCTATAGATTTTAATAAATCACTTTCTATGCACATCAACGCAAGGGAATTCAGTTGCTCCTGCGGCATGCTGTTTCGCAAATCATTTTTTATGTATTTCATCGCCTAAAAAGACTGTTCTCCTGAACAATAAGTGACCATAATGGTTAAAAAAATTTTGAATGCTCGTTCTATGTTTGGAAACATAGTAATTAAATTCTTTTGAATAATAATTGTTATGCTCAATAAGAGAAATAACGGGAAATATTTTCTAATATATTCAATATTGAAAGAATTTTTGATATAATGTCTTTTTGTGATTATTTAATAGCTATTTATGAAACGAGTTGCTAAATTAGGTTGTTCCAACAAATTCAACGTGTTTCATACACGTGTTCCAACGTGTTTCATGCAAGATTTTTGGTAACGAAGCTGCAAAATTAAACTTTTATAAAAAAAAAATTAAACAAATTGCATTTGTATATCTAGTACGTTTTGAGCAAACCAATTTGATCGTATAAGGAGTAAGTTAAGTAGCCTTAGTTTTCTTTTAGTTTTCATACTGCCAATTATGAAAAATAGCAAGATGAGTTCAACTGATGATGATTTTGTATCGTCAGATATAGAAAAAGCAGCAAATGAAGCTATTTCTACAATCGTGCCGGAAAAATTGGCGAAATTGGCGTACGAAACTTCATACAAAAATTTTGATGAGTGGTTCAAAGAAACAAAAACTACAACAATCAATGACATGGTCATGCTGGCCTATTTTGTAAGAAAACTAGGATCCACGAATTTGATAGCTTTATTTAATCATTAAGTACTTATACTTTAATGAATCATTAAACTATTATTATTAATACTTTAATAAATTATTAAACAACTACAATTAGTACTTTATCAGATCACTTCAGATTTATGACCAATGTACTAGATTAATGCTTAAATAAAGCTCATTTAATTACTAAAAGGACGCACGAAAAAGTGTAGATTTTGCAACTTAGTTACAAAAAATGAATTTTTGAAATTGGCATGGGCCCAATATAAAAAACTGCATTGTTCTTTTTTTAAATTTATTATTTGAAGTGTTCATTTTCATATTTTTATGAATGTTTTAGGGTGGGCCCCCGGCCCAGGCCCGGGTGGGCCGTACCGTAGTAACGGCACTGCTTTTGTTTGTTTGAAAGTTACTAAGTAAGGATTTATAATTTATAATACAATTTATAATTTTATATGTTTTTTTCCAATTTTAATTTGCCAAAAATGTCGGTTTTAAAAAGAACATTTCTTACTACTATTTTTATGATTTAAAGATTTATTATTTACACAAATATATATCTAAATATAAACATAAATAACTGCATTAAAATCGGTAGATGTAGTAGCCACGGCGTCAAAAGTGACACTAAACACCGTTAATTTCACCGTTCATATTCAGGTGCCGGGTTACAGAGGCGTTAAGGGCAACTATATAACGGATGCACTTGCTAAGCAACGGACTGAACCCGATCTTCTACAAGAAATGGAAGCTCTAAGCAAGTCATTTGCCCCTCTCAAACAACTAACTTATAACAGTGGTAAATGCGTAGCCTATAGAGGGGTAGTCAAACAAAATTAGCTGCAAGATAAGCAGGTTAATCTTTACCACACTAGACCTGCAGCGTTCCAAAGAACTTATATCCTTAAGTAGGCAGAATATTAGTTCATTGGTAAAGTCATCATTGGTTACTGAATCCTTGGAGGGCATCCAAGTACTGATTGAAGGAGCTGTAAGGTTAAGGATCAGGTGGAACCAGCGTTTCATCTACTTTGCACGTGTCCAGCATTCGCCCTTTCTACGGCAAATTCTTTTGGAACGCACACATTTAAAACTCTCACCGACCTGGGTAATTATAAACTCACGCAAATACTTAACTTCATGAGAAGCTCCAAATAGTTTGATTAGGGGAACGAGATTCTTTGGTATCACAACCTACGTATTTTGGTCTTACTATGTCGTCCTGATGTTGTGTTTTTGGTGACAGCTACTGCAACCTAACCTAACATAAATAATCTAGAAAAAAATATAATTGATAGTAAATTTGAAAATGAACTTCAAATTGACACACCCGTTATGATTAAAAGAAATAAAAACGGAAAATTTATTAATTATTTTACTCACCAATATTATGGGGCCAGGCCCACCCTAGAACAATTTCCTAGTTACGCCAATGCCAACAAATGCTGATTTTTTAACTGACCGAAATGTAAAGTTGTTGGGTTTGGGTTGATTTTTGCATTCGACATTTTAAGAATATCTTCAAGTTTCAAGACCTCCTGAAGCTGTTTAGGCTATTTTTAAGTGGCAGTCTGTATGTATGGGTGATATCGTTGTATCTGAACCAAAATGCGTCAACGCCTTCTCAACAACAGATTGTCGGATTTAAATGAAAATTGTTACAATCGATGTAACTGTGCTTAACTAAAAACCAAGTCGTTTTTTAATGATGTCCAAAAAACATAACTGAAGGTAATACCCCGATCCTACTAGTTTTATTTAAATTTTTATATATATTAATTTTCAGTGGTGAGTTGAAGAAAGTTTATGTCAGAAAACGGAAATGTGTCAGTATCTGCAGAATATTGAGTTCTAGTGAATTTAAATTTTGATTTTGAACTCAAGATCTGATCAGAATCTAAAGCTTAAATTTTTGTTATATTTTATGCTGTTACGTTGTATGTATGATGTTTTGACATATAATGTTTTTATGACAAGGCTTTTATGTTTCGTTTTTATTTTGTAATTCATTTCTAACCAAAAACAAAAACCCTCATGTAACTTTGTTTTTAAAGAACTTTATCTTTGCAATATAAACGTTTCTGTCCAAAATACTCTCTCGAATACGAAACTCAATGCTGTGTACGAGTAGAAAGCGATATAATAAAGTGTTTTTAAAGTCTATTACGTTTTAATACAATATGCTGATATCTCTCCTATACTTTATAATTTGGCCATTGAATATGTGTGCTCTCCAAAGAAACTAAAGTCTAACAACAATATCTTGTCAATAAACTCCAGTATACAGATGATCGCGTATACTAATAATGTTGTCATCCTTGTTGAAGTGAAGCTGTAATTAGTGAGACTATCAAGTCGCTAGAGCGGTTCTAGATATATTGGTCTGCAAATAAGTTATGAAAAAAAATAAACATATGAATGTTTCAAGAGATATTGAGAAAAAATATTTAATAAATGAATTGAAGAAGTTGAATCCTGAATGTTTAGGATCAATGCTTGACTCAAACAACAGCAAACTTACATATATATTTATCTAGTTTATAAAAGCTAAAATTGTAACAGGTAATCGAACTTTTTTTAAAATTAAACATTGACTTGGATCAACGTATGTGTCAACAACAAACTCCAGTTATACAAGGTATTAATTAGACCGATGGTGATGTATGTGCTACTAAGTGGGGATTCGATATTATGTACTTTGAAATTATAAATCTTCTTGAGGATTCTGATATAATAGGTTGAATCCAATCCAATAGGATTGCTTGGTTTGGGCATGTTCTACGAGCCAGTTCGAAGTCTAAAATGATTAAAAAAGATGTACTTTGGTATCGTTTCTAACAGACGACCGCGTGGTAGATCACGACTACAATGCGATACGAATGTAATGAACAGCCCTAAAAAAATCGGCTGCCATGGTAATTATGCCGTTGTTGCGAATTACCATGGTGAATATTCGATGCTGGTTAGCTTGACAACGCTGCTACATAGAGAATAAACACCATAAAAAAAGAATAAAAAATTGTCGATATTCTTTCTGGATTTAAAAAGTAAATAAAAATATTTCAAATTGTCAAGCAAAGTTTGTCTTCAAATATTTTTTCACAAACATTTTACAAATAGAAATTGTTTTGCAACATTTTCTCCCTTCATCGTTATGAACACACTACTGCAAGTCAAAAAGTTAACATTAGCTTCAAAACCAAAAATAAAACGAGAAAGTACCAAGGAGAACAAAAAAGTGAGCATATGCCCTTATTGTTTATGAATATTACAAAGTAATATATTAATACAAAAACTAAAACCTAAAACTGTAGGCGTGTCAGGACTATAATATAAAAATTATTTTTCAATACACAATAGAGTATGAACATTTAAACATAATTTCTAAGCACACATATTTTTTTTTCCTTTATTACATAAGTAACCAGAAAATTAATAATAAAATCATACTTGCCAGGATAATTTTCAAACAACAGAAAAATAAACGTATCCTTTTGAAATAAGGGAATAATTTTCCACGATTATGTTATGATGACAAATTACCAATGTAAGGGGTGAGAGTATTGTGCGAGATATATTAAAAGGCGTGAGACACCTGGATATAATTTCAATAAAAATTAAATCTGATGTTCATTTTTACAATAACATTTATTATTTTATAATTAATTATTATAAAAATTCTATTTATTTCATTAATCAATGTTAAAGATGAATTGGATTGCAAAGGATTATAAATATATCAACGGATTTCTTTTAATATTTTTTCAGGATGAAAGTTGCGGACTTAAATCAAACTAAATTTTTTTATTAAGAGGTTAAAAGTTATCAAACTGATTTTTTTGAAGCCATAACACGGGATCAATAAAACCACAAAATATGAACTTCTAAAACTAATGTGGGAGATTGGAAATTTTTCGAATATTTTAGTTTAAAATTCTTGAAGTTCCTATGTGTGAATTCATAGCATGAGGACATATCTATTTATAATCAACATCATCAACCAGTCAATCCATTTGAACGTAATATATTGTAGATTTTTCAAAGAAAATACACCTTTCCGATATCATAACTGGTTTCCAGATTTTACGTTTTATATGTTTTTGAATCTGGCATTGCGCAATAACAATTGTTATTTACTAATTTACTTATATTAAGTTGAAAGTTTCTATGAATAAAAAATACGTTAGTGTTTCCGAAATATAGTTTCGGGTTTTTAGCCATCATCAAAAGATATTAATATATAGCTGAATACTAATAAATTTTTCCGTAGAATCAACGGTTATTGATTTTACTTTTTAGTTCGTTTTCAAAAAAGTGTGTTTTATAAAATTTGTTTTTTTTTGGGAATTAAGTTTTACTTTTTAAACTTAATCCCAAAAAAAGGGATTAACTTTTAAAAAGTAAAACTTAATCCCAAAAGTAAAACTTAATCCCTTAAGTCGTTACTCGTATACTTTTACGAGCATTACAGTAACTTATACTACGTTAACGGTTAAACTAGCCATAAGTCGTCAGTCGCAAATATTAGATATAAAACAAAAATATGCTATGCCATTCCTAGACCCGTTGCTCGATTAAACTCAAACTTCAGCACGGTGCATGTTTTGGTCTCACCTTTCAGTTTATATGTCAGTCGCCAAGATTTACGACTACTCATTTTTCTCAATTCAAAAAATGGTAGCCTAACCACTTGCATATTTTGTAAAATTTTTGTCCAAAAACAAATTAAAAACATGATGACAGGAAACTCTAGATATCCATGCAATCGAAATTAGTCAAAACACGACGCTTGCTATGTTAAACTGGCCATAAATCGGCAATCACAAATTTTACATACAAACGAAAATTTTTCTGAATCTAATTTTTGGACTTAAGTATAATATGATAAATTTAAATGTATGAAAATCACATCAAACCCATTTAAATATAAACAAATCTTTTTCTAAGAATTATCCCAATTGAAGAATTATTCATAGTTCACCGAATTTCATCGGGCCTGTGCTAATTTTTAAACTACAAAAAAACTTAGATAAATCGTATTTCATAAAAAATCATTAATCAAAATCAATACTCTAACAATAAAGCATAACTTATTAGAAATTATCTTTTCTTCGCTTCTTAACATCTCCTAATTATAATTCATTAAATGAACATAAAATTGTTCAAACTTTCAAGACACAATGCATAACACAAATATTATTCTTTGTCGGTTTATCATAA
Source organism: Diogma glabrata (assembly GCA_963693315.1). Taxonomy (NCBI): domain Eukaryota; kingdom Metazoa; phylum Arthropoda; class Insecta; order Diptera; family Cylindrotomidae; genus Diogma; species Diogma glabrata. The sequence continues at coordinate 318,558,778 of OY856186.1, read as the reverse complement.
ATGTTAATTAATATTAATTTATAATTATACATTTATAATCCTTTACTAACTACTCATATAATCGACTTACTACCGTGTTACTAATATTGTATTGTTTTATGCAAATTAAGTTATGTTTCTTCTTAACATAAAAAATCAATAACAAGAAACTTAAAAAACGAATACACAAACCTCCGGAATAATAAATCAAAGGAAATATTCAAAACTCTTTTTATGAATTAATTAGTGATTCTGGTTAAGTTTGACTTATTATCCGATATTATTGTTTAGTTTATTTGACATTAAACGTTGTTAGATATGTGTTAGTAGTATTTGAAAGTTTAGTTTCACAAATCTTCAATTCAACAATATGCAAACTAACTTGAGAAAAATTTTAGAAAACAGTTTTACAAAATTCACCAACTTCATTTGTGGTTCAAGTCTGAAATTAATTTTGAATTTTCTTTGTATTGATTTTATAGTTCTCGCTCGAGTCTCGCGAAGTCAATCTTTAAATCTGGTTCATTTTCGATTTTGTTTTGAGCAAGAAAAAATGCTGAATATAGATTTTCTGAGAAGCTTTTGGACAAATATGAACTACTGGTAATAATTTGCTAATTTATTTCGGTTCCGGCCTTTAAATTAAAATAAATTTTAACAAACATGAAACATTTTCTCAGTTAATTGCTTTGTTGCGTCACTTAATGTCAATTAATAATACATGTTTCTATCTACATAAATATGTAATAAGAATTTTTGTTATGTAAAGCGTATTTATAAATTATAATATTATATGTAAATTGTTGATATAAAACGGTTGTAGTACATTCGGAGACATTCGCCGCCGTGTAGTGGTAGCATCGGTATACTGTGAAGGGAGCGGGACACAGATACCCCTACAGAGGCTGGTGAAATGTTGTAACAAGAAGAAGTGGCTTCTTATAATCGGTTGTGATGCTAATGCTCACAACGAAACATGGGGATGTACGGATACAAACCAGAGAGGTGAGTTTCTGTTAGAATTTTTAATTAAACAAAACCTTAGCCTGTTTAACGTCGGAAACACACCCCATCTTTATCACAAGGGCAAGACAGGAAGTGTTAGATTTAACGGTAGAAGCTATCGCAATAGGTCAGTTAATAAAGAGCTGGAGAGTATCATATGAACCTTCCCTGTCGGATCATAGAATAATTCTCTTTGAAAAATTATAACATAAGAATGTTGTATAAGGCCTCTATAGATATAATTAATGTAGCAAAAACCATATAGAGGTGAATTCTTCGATAACTTTGTTCTCAGAGTATTTCTCAAAGTAAATTATACGACATTAATAAAGGCAAAATTTATCAAACAAAATTATGGTATTATTTGCTCTACAAACGATTATACAACAACTTATCAGAAGTGTTATAGAGGTTTTGTTGTTGTTCTAGTTTTTTTTGGAAAAGCTTGCGTAAGCCCTGTGTAAGACTATTACAAACAAACAAAAGTCATCAATAAAAATTTTGTTTTACTACTTGCATGAGAAATGTCGATTATTTACTCAAAAACCCAAGACAAAAGTTATTTTTCTCAGCTATGCTTACTAATAATTATTCCCCACAGGCCACACCTAATAATAAGTGTTTTAGCACCTAGGTAAATAATGAGCATACAACTTTTGTTCGTTTGTTAAACTGAGTTCATCTTTGAATTTTTTTAGTTTCTTCCTAAAATAATAATAATAAATTAAAAAATAATAAGTTTTTTGATTTTATTCTAATAATAGTAATGAATGAATGCAAAAACTTCTTTAGTCACGATTATAATGTTGTTAACTTTATTCAAATGGAAAACTTAAGACAATTGTTTGATTTCCTAAGGCAACTAGGTTAGTTTATTTGAAATTTTAATTCATGCTAAACATAATTCTGTTGAAATTTAGTTTAGTTGTGAGTTGTAGACTAAAAAAATTCTAAATTTTTAGCTCGTCAAAATTGAATAGATTTTCAATTTCGTGTCAAAAATAAATAAAAGCTATATTTTTTAATGCAAACTATATGTGATATTTATATAGTTTTATGAAAATTTTTGGAAATAAAATTCTAACTGTGCAGCCCTGAATAATAAATATCTAATACGCCCAAATGTCGATTTTAAATGATATACAATCTCTCACCATATAAAAAAATTTAGTTATTCACCATTTGCTTATTAATTGACATTTCATTTTGTGAATAAATAAGAGTTTTAGTGCATTTTTTATATCAAGTAGTAAAAAAAATAGTATATAAACCTCGGTGAAGAAAATTTTCTCCATTTCGGTTCTTAATTAATATTCACCTCAATGTAGAAAATTTACTTTATCACCTCGGTATATAATATACTATTCCTCTATAAGGTGTTTTGAAGAGGAGGAAGGAGGAAAAATAAGATTTGGTGTTAGTGAAGTATAAAAATAATATTGCAGATTGAAAACAAAAATTAGCTTCTGTTGAGTTAATTTTAATATATATTTTTATTTATTAAATTTAATTTATGTTAAATTGCAAATATTAACGTTAAACTTAAAATTAAAATACAAATAGTTTAAAATTTCAATTGATTAATTCATTTATACAATCTAAAAATTTATAAAATTTATAAAATCTGAAAAAAAACTAATAGATGAAGAGAAAAATGTATTTAATTTAAAAAAGCTTCTAAATTTTCTGAACACCCAACAGGTTCGCGTAACTTCTTTAAAGCCGCTAAGGCTATCCAAGGCAATTTCTGTAAATCTTTTCGTCCTTCTCTTGTTGATAGAAATATGCCTATTATTGACCCAAAAGAAAAAGCTAATTTGCTAGGACATTATTTTTCTATAAAATCTACATTATTCGAACCCAATTTCCAACCTAGACCTATTCCTAAAGTATCGCTCAAAATGAAGCGAATAATTTTTCCTAAAAACATTATTCGAAAAATGCTTTTACAAATTAATACCAACAAAGCATCTGGGCCTGATCATATTCGTCCAATTATACTTAAACGTTTGCTAGAGAGCTAGCTACCTAACCTCACTAAAATATTTTATTTGTCTTAAAGAAAGGGATTTTTCCTGAAATATGGAAAATTGCTAGTGTACAGCCAATTGTAAAAAAGGGTAGTAAAACTGACCCATCCAATTACAGACCCATTTCAATTTTGTCAGTAGTTTCTAAAGTTTTTAAGAAATATATAAATTTTAATTTAATGAGCTTCTTAGAGTCTTTCAAATTACTTAATGAAAGACAATACGGCTTCCGAAAAGTAAGAGCAACGGGAGATTTGCATTCGTTTGTCACTCATCTTTGGAACAAATCCCTTGAAAAGGTGAGACTTTCGGCTTTATCCCCAAATCTTTTTCTTATCTATATTAATGACCTGTTGGTTTCAACATTTAATCCTATCCATAGTTTTGCTGATGATAGCACTCTTCATGCATCCCAAGTTGCACCTAGATTATATTCACCGTTAGCGCTTAATAACTGTAGATCAAATTTGATAGATTCATTAAACGTTGATCTTAAAACTATATTTGAATGGGGTGTTGCTAACAGTGTTGAATTCAATACGTCCAAAACACAAGTTTGCCATTTTTCAAGATTATCAACACCTAACCCTTTTCCATTGAAGTTTGATCCAAGGATCTGATGGAGAAATAGTCCGCGAAACTTCTAGGAGTTGAGGTTGAAAATAATATGAAGTGGAATGCCCATATTTTTAGCCTAGCAAAGAGGGGTGGATCATACTTATGTAGTTTAAAGTATCTTGATTCTGTGCAGCGGAGAGCAGCTAAATTAATTTGTAACTCAAATCTTACTAATGACCTTGATTCCTTGCAGCAAAGAAGAAATGTTGCTGATTTGACGATTTTCTACAAATATATCATGGATGAACGGGTTTCTGAAGAGATCAAATCGATTTTACCTAAGTCTGCAAACCTATCGCATCATACCAGAGCAGGTATGCGGCTCATCCTTTTAAGGTTCAAATAATTAGATGTAGAACTGTAGCCTTCCAGTGCGACTTTTTCAATAGGATCTCTCATCTCTCACCACAGTAAAAACTTCACAAGGATTAATAAAACGAGGTGTCAACAAATTATGTCCCTTACCAATGGATTCCTAAAAAATATGCATTTATCTCCAACTGTTTTTGAAGCAACAGCATCCAAGGTGGCCGGAATGCTTAGTTTTAAGAATCATTTGAATTTATATTTTTTGTTTTGATATTATATTCTTCTTCCGCCTTCGGTATTAAAAAAAAGAAAAAAAAAGAAAAGAACGAAGAAAAAATATATATTATTATATTCTTTATATTAACGTTTGCACCTGCACAAGGAGGACGTTTTTTTGCAATAAATTAATTAAACTTTATAATTTAAATCAATAATTTTTTTTTTAATTCAATTCAAAGAGAAAATTCAGCATTCAACACAACCTATTTATATAAATATCTTTAGTACCTGAAATGTTTTTTGAGAAAATTGTTGAATCCAAGCAGTTTTTTGATTTTATATTGGTTCTATATTACTATAGCAACCAATTTATTTAATTCAATGTTGTCTTAAATTCCTCTTAAATTGTGATCTTATTTTGTGTTGAATTTTTACGCTTTAAGGCGTAAAATAGTAATTTATCACCCAGTTATTTCGATTGGAAAACATTCAGAAAAATAGCTTATTTTTATTCTTAATACGAAGGAAAGCATCAAATTTGAAGCAAAAGTTAAATTTGTGAGTATTACAAAAAAATATTAATTTCGATTTAGGAGTAAGAACGATATTCGATTAGGAGTAAGAACGATCTATTTTCACTCCTGTATTTTAAAATGTTATATTTTTTAAGTTAGTCCCTTTGAAAGAACGGATTGAAAGGAATGATATAAGGAGCGTTTAAACTCTGGTCTACAGCGATTCGAAATCAGTTAGTTTTCGGACTAACAGGGGCGCACACAGAAAAAGTTTTAGGGGGGGGTCCAACAAATTTTTTTTTAATAAAAAGCGCTGTGTAGGAATTGCAACAACACACATAGATACCTTTTAAGACGTAGGTCGTGTTGATGAACGATTTTTAAACCTTTGTGGATTGTACACCCCCTGGACTGTTGATTCGGACTAAGCATTTCATTTGTATGATGTAAATCGGTGTGTTTCGATCGGTTGTTGATCTTTTGTTTCAAAATACGTATTGACTGTCAGATTTGTCTTCCAAAAATGTTTATATGTGTGCATCAGTGATGCTAGACTTTAAAAAATAAATTTCCCGTTGCCGTATCAAAACATACCGATTTTACCGTTTCTTTGAGGAAAAATTTCCCATCAAGCTTACAATTAAAAAAAATATACATATATATAAATCCAATTGTTTATATGGAAAAATCTTCAAAATCCACCACTATAACAATATTTTTTAATATGTTCGAAATGCATCGATGCATAGAAAGGATCTTGTAGTTCCTTATTGTAGGTGATTTTATTTTTCGTCTCGTGGTGTGAAAATATTCCTGAAACTCAGAAATATGTTATTGCTTGTGGGATTTTCGAAACTTTTGTTTCTATGTTCGTAAGAAATATCAGAACATCATCATCAGAAGGCTGAAATTTCATCGATTTTACTGTATACTATAAAGGCGATGAATGGCAGATTCATTTAAACAAATTTATTGAGTAATCAACATCTTTCTGGAAGGATAGTAAAAAAATAGTTGTTGCGATCATTTTGAATAAGCTTAAAATTTAAAAAGCTTCTACAATTAATTGTGAAAAAGCCCGCACTTGCCAAGTTTTTGTCCGCTTTCCTGTTTTAAATGAAATATCCCATAAACGGAAAACAATCACCCGATCTGGCATTACTGGTGTGTATTAATGCTCATATATTTTAGATAAAACTGAGAGCAAGGGTATTGCGGTCTTTAATTTAAAATATCACATTTTGTTTCGTTTTGGGAATGAATTGGCTAACTCCTAGCACGAAAGAGAAATATCAGATCTATAGGATTTGTAGAAAATTTTAGTAAGAGAAGGTGCAAGTTCCTTTGAAAATGTTGTTAGAATAGGAGGAATGATGTTCAGACCGGAGACTTTGCTGGTAGTTAGCCCCCTTAAGATTTTTTTGACAATTTTGGGGTTTGAAATAAAAATCTTTCATACTAACGCCTGAAGACTGGATTTTTGGTTTTCTAAAATAGTCGAGATCACAGCAAAGCGTTCCGCAAACGTGATTTTCAGAGGCGTAGCTAGGGGAGGGCGAGGGGGGCGGTCCGCCCCGGGTGTCACCCGTTTTGGGGTGACACCCGATCGTAAAAAACTTAAACAAACCATCACAATGTTTTCAACGATAAATCACTTCGAAACCGTTTTGGGGTGACACCCGAACGTAAACAACATAAACAAACCATCACAATGTTTTCAACGATAAATCACTTCGAAACCGTTTTGGGGTGACACCCGAACGTAAACAACTTAAACAAACCATCACAATGTTTTCAATGATAAATCACTTCGAAACCGTTTTGGGGTGACACCCGAACGTAAACAACATAAACAAACCATCACAATGTTTTCAACGATAAATCACTTCGAAACCGTTTTGGGGTGACACCCGAACGTAAACAACTTAAACAAACCATCACAATGTTTTCAACGATAAATCACTTCGAAACCGTTTTGGGGTGACACCCGAACGTAAAAAACTTAAACAAACCATCACATGTTTTCAACGATAAATCACTTAGAAACCATTTTAACCAGGTTATCCAAATAATTTTAATTTATAAATTGTGATAACTTATAAATGTGTCCTATAAATGTGTTATTGGTTCAAAAAGAATCTATTCTACTTTTTAAAATTTTTGAGTTATTACGTGAAATAAAATTTTAACAATATTAATCGAATCAACATGTTGAGCATTGAATCCCATCACCACAATTACTCAATAGCTTTGAATATTCCTATAGATACCATATTGACCGTTTTTTACGATGTATTATTTAGTATGCAAGCATGATTATTTAATGACCAGGTCTGAAAACACATATGCTGAATAATGTATAGGAAAAGTGGTTTACGTCGATAATGTGGCACCCTTTGTCGATAGGGTGGCACCCTTGAGTTACAATGTCTCTATTCCAAAATTATTTCTAAAATATCCGCTTAACCTTACTACCTAATATATGTTTAACATTTCAAACAAATTAATTGCAAACACCTAAGGAAACTAACAAACAATCAAATTACCGTGTTTGTAAATGATCTCAAAATAATTTTTTTTCCTTTATCTTGAAACTCAAAGAATAAATTGAAATAGATCGTTTTTCAATGGACACAAAAATAATTATTGTGGAATAAAATGGCAGTTATGCAATTACTGCAGTTTTGCAAATTTTTGTAGGTTGATACATACTCATACTGTTTGTTTTCAGTTTTATATATTTATATATTTGAACTAAATGAAAGTTTATCATTTAAAAGTACATTTTGTTGGGTTTTAAATACCTTGGAAATTTCAAACTCATCAAGTGATTCTTTTAAAGATCCTTGGCTACATAAATGTAAAGCCTTCAATTTTTTTAAAAAGTGGTGTAGCTATTGTTATTAACTATGTAAATGGTTTGCAAAAATAAACTTTAAATTTTGTTTATTTTTCTTCTTAGGCAGGTATTCCTTAAATCAGTCTTTAAAACATTTTCCGGTTTTCCCGATGTAAAATTTTTCACAAAAATCACATTCAATTTTGTAAATTATTGAGCATGATTCTAATTGGATATTTAATTTTGGTTTCAATTCTTTATATAAAATATCTTTAAGGATTTCATACTTATATTTTTTTAAATAGTTCCTTATAATATTAGGCTATGATTTGTATATTCCATTTTATCAAATATTATTTCATATAAGTTGTTACAAGGAAATTTAAATAAATTAATTTTCTTGCGGTGTATTTAGTCGTTAACACAGTGTACTTATTATGAACTATGTACCTATTATGTATCCTACAAATATATTTAGAATTAATTCTTTGCTGATACCTATACTATAATTAAAAATATTTTTTTAGATTTCATTTAGCAAATATCCCAAAAAATAAATATGCCACGAGGAGTTCATAATTTTTAAAGAAAAAGTTGGTTCCAGCAGAGAAAGACCAAATCTATAAATATGTTACAAAACCCGATGATATCCAAGGTTCATCAAAAGAAACTGATTATCACGTTGATGCAACGAATGTTTCAGAGAATATTGGCTCATCTTCGGAAAGTAACAGAAACAATACAGAATTAATAATGATAACCTATGATGACGAATTAGAAAGGAATAATGAAAATGACAGTGATAATGCCGCTAATGCTTCTACTATCGAAGACAGTACTTCAGGACTTAAGAGATGTATCACATTGGAATATACTCGTCTTTGGTAATGTTCGCATTGAAATCATAACAAAAGAAAGTGAACATTTTAAAATAGAGAAGGGTCGTTTGTTACTGTATCTAGACACGGGTTAGACATAAAAGGTGATGTTCGCCATCTTTCTAAAGAATGGTTTTATAAAATGATGAATAATGGTGAAAAAAGTCTACGGCCATGGATTGTTTATTCTCCTGTAAATAATAACTTGCGTCCTGTATTGCTTCTGTTGTCGTGTATTTGCTGTCACCAATAATAATAATACAAAATCAACATTTACTACTGGATATCAGAAGCGGTGGAGACTAAATTCCAAAGTGGCCGAGCATGAAACTTCAAATGAACATCTGGAGAATTTTGAAAAGTGGAAAACTTTGGAAATGAGGTTAAAAATTCATAAAACGATACGAGACGCAGCCTTGCAATTAATATACAATAAAAAACAGAAGTGGAAACATCTTTTATCAAGATTATTGGATAAAACTTTGTTTTTATCTAAACAAAACCCAGCATTTCATGGACATGATGAAGGACAAAGTTCTTCAAATAAAGGCAATTTCTTAGAACTAACCAAACTATTGTCAAAGTATGATGTAGTGTTAAAAGAACACATTTTGAATTTGGAGCATGGTAAATCACCAAAAGTATCATATTTGTCACCAGATATACAAAATGAGTTCATAAATGTTTTAGCGATCCACGTAAAGTTTAAGCTTGTCATCGAAATTAAGTCGGTTAAATATTTTGGAATTATGTTTGATAGCACACCTGACATTTCACATATTGATCAAATGTCAGAAGTGATTCGTTATGTGAAAATTGATGGTAGTAAAGTGGAAATCAAGGAAGTATTCCTTGGATTTTTTCCTTTACGTGGAAAAAAGCCGCTGATTTAAGCGATGAAATTCTTACACTGAAAAAAAAATTGAAGTAATGATAACCTCATCTCGAAGATGGCAGTTTATTATTCATGCAAAGAAAAGATATTTACAAACAATTTCACCGTGATTGGGACAACTACTCAGTACTCAGTAACATTTTCCTGATAACAGAATGAGGTGTAATTAAAATATAAAGTGCTATCCAATATAACAGTAGTTGAATAAAGTTAATAACTATTTCCATGAAAACATATTTCTTTGGCCTTATATCATGAATTTTTCATTTTAAAATTTAAGTATTTGAGATTAATTGAACTATATTTTATTTTCACATAAATATTTCATCTGATTGTCTCAACTGCATCGGCTTATCATTGTACGGTTGTTGAATCAATCTCGTATTTCAATTCGCCATATCTGCCCGCACGGTGAGGTTGAGACAACTGCATTTCGATTGGAAATAGGACATATTTTTTTCCGTGTAAAAATCTTGAAAATGATGGTATAGATGTTATGAATTGTCGCTCCCAAAGGTTATGATAATGCAGCTGTTATGAGTAGTATACATGGAGAAGTGCAAGCTATTATTAAAGCAAAAAATAACAAAGCAATTTTTGTGGGCTGCAAAGATCATTCAATTAATTTATACGGCCAACACTCGTCAGTGGAAGCCATTTTTACATGTTTTTCTGCTTCGACTAGCCGCTGGGAAGTACTTGCTAAACACAACAAAGCAACTGTTAAAATACTCTTAACAGCGCATTGGAGTGCTCATTATGCTGCAGTAAAAGTATTGGCCGAAAACTTTGATGGGATTGTGGCTGCAATTGAGAAGTTAAGTGATCAACAAGAAAATGTAGACACTAGAGGCGCTGCACAGAACCTTAACAATGCAGCATGTGATTTTTCGTTTCTTTGCTATCTTTTGTTTTGGAATGATATTCTAAGAGAAATAATATTTGTGCTCAGATTGGATTGCAAAGCACGGGCTTGAATATTGATCAATTAGCTACAAAAATAGAGTCAATTCATAACGAAGTCTCATTGTAAAAGAGGCAATAGATCTTGCTGCGAAAAAATCGGAGGACTATGACATTCCAATGGAAAGCCGAATTCGTCATAAAAACGCAAAAAACGAACGGGTGGTGAGTTTGCACCTGATGTTGGACTGACACTGAGAGCTCAACTTAAAAAGGACATGTTGGAATGTCTTGACCGATTCAGTGTTGAACTCCGAACTAGACTGAAGTCAGTTCAAGATTTAGCTTCATTGTTCGAGGTTGTGCAGACAAACACTTAGCTTTTGGCGAACAGTGAAGAGTTAAAATTATCGGTATCAAAATTTACTGGTTTTTATGATGCGGTATTGGCAACAGAACTCCTCATAGAGATACAAAGGGTGAGGAGGGATTTAAAAGCGGCCAATGTTACAGTTTCTAACTGGGTGTACCTAGACTTTTTGAAATTCATCGTAGAATGGGATTTTTTAGAATTTCTTCCGAATCTTACGGTCGCACTAAAGTTATTTATGACTATTTGCGTATTAGTGGCTTCGTGTGAGAGGAGTTTCAGCAAATTAAAATTAGTTAAAAATTACTTGCGGGCTTATAATAATAATGCTCATTTGTATTAATTAAAAAAAATTATAAATTACGTTTATCGGCTTTTTATTATTATTGACAGTTTTTATTTTTGGGGTGACACCACAATATCCGCCCCGGGTGCCACCCATGCTAGCTACGCCACTGGTGATTTTTCTCGCGCTTTCACTCTGTCAATTTCTGTTTTCGTTTTCGATTATCTGGTTTATATTGGGCTGTATAGATATTAGGACTTAAATCGTTAAGGGATTTTTGTTATGGAACCAAATATTAAATAATATTTGTTTGTTTCTAAGGGCCAATTTGGCTGGAAAACAAATATTTTTGTTGGGGTTTCATTATCTCTTGATGGAAACAAATTTATTGATACTAAAACATTTTAGTCAAACAAAATTTATATTATATTATTACTATATTATTATTCTATTTTCATATTTATTTTAACTTGGATATAACGGCCAAACAACCTACCAGAGCTCCTGACAGTCATTGTCAAATTAGTAAATTGCTTTATTTGTTTTTGATAAATGATCTTTCGTTTGTACAATTTAAAGTATCAGAACCTTTAGGTGGTTCAGACCATAATTTGATTTCCACTCATTTAAATTTATAAGTTCCCAAACAGTTTCAATCTAATCCTAGTCTTATTTGGGTTGCAGATTGGCAGGGGCTTAGAGATATATGTTTAATTCAAACATTTCTGCTTCTGATTTTTCAGAAATAATACACGTGGGTATGCGCAGATTAATTCCGCAATATGGTTCTGAAGGCTGATCTTTAGGATTCGGGTAAATGTGAAGAAGCAATAAAATTTAAAATAAATGCTCTTTAAAAAATGGCCAGTATACAGCCAATTTCAAAAAAGTTGCTAACATGAATTCAACAAATGTTCATTAATTTAATATTATGAGCTTCTTACGTCGTTACTTAATGAAAGACAATGCGGTTTTTGTAAAGGAAGAGCGACGGGAAATTTACTTTCTTTGTCACACATATCTGGAACAGTCGGTTGAAAACCTTGGTGAGACTTTCATTGCTGCTCAGCAATTCTAATCTTACTAATGAGCTTGATTCGTTGTATGTTGCTAATTTGAAGGTACACAAATACACTATGGATAAACGCGCGTGTCTGCCTGGATCAAATCAATTTTACCTGAACAGAGTATCAATAGCAGACCATCTTTTTAAGGTTCGAGTGACAAGATGTAGCTTTTCAAAGAAATTTTTTTAACAGAATTTAGCACCTCTGGAATGCCTTACTGACGTTGGTCTTCCTTGATAATTGTAATCCACAAAACTTTAAAAATAGCGTTCCTCATAAAATCTCGTAAAATCTTCAAAGAGAATTGATCAATAGTGAGTAACCTTAGATCCCTGGTTAGCATCGTATCTTACGATGTTTAGAGATGTTAATCTATAATTTCTTATGGTTAACACTAAATAATGTCTAAATTTAAAAAACAATACTGAAAGATTATCGGTTAGAGGGGGGGGGGGGGTCCGGACCCGAAACCCCCTCCCCCTTGTGTGCGCGCCTGCGGACTAAGAAACGAAAAATTCAAAAACGGCTATTGAAAAGTAGGACGTTAAAATTAGAGACGGCAACGGACACAGCTGTGGTGATGGAAATATCATAATTCTAGGAATAACTATAAAAATAAGCAAACTAATTTTGTAGAAGAAGAAAACACAAACACTTCATGTCATTCAAATGACTTCATTATTTTAGATATGTTAAATTTAAGTGGTCTTAACAGCAAATCAAAATTTTGGATTAAACTAGAAATTGAGCAATTCAAAATTAAATTTGAAATAGATACGAAATTGAAATAGATTAGGAAAAAAATCATTAAATCACAAATACTCGCACATTTAATTTTTACTTCAAAATTGATGCTTTCCGAAATTGAGTGAAATCGAGAAACCAAAAATGTTGCTCTTCGAGGCCGTTGGAGGCTTCGAGACAGTTGTTGCTCTTCGATATTGAAATTATAAACATTTTAATTTCGGAATACTATTTTGTGGAGTGAAATGAGTAACATAAAATCGTAAACTCTGCAGTAGACAGATTTTCTTTCACAAAGATGCAATTCACAGCAATTTTCTTTAGTTCTACCCGGATCTCTTCAACTATTTCATTTTCCTTTTGCTTGCGTAGATCGGATTGAAAATGGTCCAGTATTTCTAACGGTTCTGGATCAAAATATTTTTGAAGCGTTTTTTGACGATTTCTGCAAATTTTTTTTTTGTCGGCTTAACTGGTTGAATTTTATCATAGCGAACTTGGTAAGTTTCTTGTTCCATGTAATAGAGTAAGAAATGTTATTTTACGTTATTATTCTTCTATCTTGAATATAAGAAATGAACACTCTATTCGCTCAAACCATCTTTCCCATTTGATTTTTGTTTTATCAAATACATAAATAAAAAAAGTTAATGGTAAAGTTGCTATGGTGTGGATTATATTTATGTAAGCTATATAACATATATAATTTTACAGATAATAGCGCTCACAGGAGTACATGCACTGTAGAAAACACTGGATACTTGACTTTCGAGAAATTCGTTTTCTGTACAAAGAAAAGTGTTATGCTTCTATTTCATCCTCGTCGCCAGAATTACTATTGTGATTTGTAGTTATCATTAACTTTAGTGAATCAAACAATCGCTGCATCATGGAAACGGACATTTGCCAGACCAACATATAGGCCAACATACAAAGCACAGATGATCAATATATAATTGTCTTAAAAAATTTTTTCAAATATTTTACAAAATAATTTAATAAGTATGCTTATTTTTGTTTAATAATTTAACAATTATTTTAGCAACTCTTCACGGCAAAACTAAATTTAATTGTTTTCTAAATATGTATTGATTGTTGTTTAAATTAATGCAACCTTTAAAAGTTTGCCGCTCCGAAAAATTTTCCACCCTATAGGCCTGGCTTCATGAGCCTAAGCAAAACTCCACCACTGACTGTAAACACTGATTTTACTACTCTCCTAACGCTTCATTTTAATTGAAATTTCCAATCCTACGTAATAGTTCGTCACAATAAATATGACATGGTATGAAAAATTGTTTTGTAATTTGTGAACGCTCTCGTGAGACAATATGGAATTCAATATAGCAATTAAAGTAATTAAATTAAACAATTATTTTCCATCCAAAGATCTTTGACTGGGTTTCCCCACTATATTTATCCATTTTATTTTACACATTCATAATACTTGTAAGGATGTGGTATTTCTGTGATGGTTTATTACGCTGTGTCTGTTTCGATCTCGATTTTTTGGGATTACAATACATTCATTCTAAACGGTATTTTCAATCAAGATCCAATAACATCCTTAGTTTTAGTTTTAAATAAACATGTAACTCTCAAGATAGGTTTAAAACACAAACTTTAAAATTTTTATTCCGAAATGGAGTTTTATGGAGTTCTATCAATATTCAATTCTATTCTATCAATAACAACTCCAGAAGATGGCCTAACAAGCTGAAATATATATAGAGTAACAGTAAAATTATAAAAAAAACTTTGTTTTCTTTAATTTTTATTAAGCTTAATAAATAAGTTATTTGCCTAAAGTAACAAGAGATTGACATTGTGTTATTTGAAAACTTACGCCAAGTGCCAACGGCAAACAGTGTTAATTAGAGTTCTATCAAATTTATGCCTAGATTACCCAATCAACTAAAAACGACTCTGATCCTCTTGTTACTGGATAACAATTGAAAATTATTTTAATTTTCTACGCAATGTGAATTTTAATCCCCTTGCAAATATTTGTTTATCTAAAAAATTTATGCTACCAATACAACTACTTACAGAAATGAATTGAAATGAATATAAACTTCAAATAAAAAGTAAAAATAAATTTATCGCATGAAATTTGTATTTGTTACGGTTAAGATATCCTTAATGTGTAATAAATTATTATTTCGAGTATGTTTTATTGTAACATAATTTCTTGTTCAAAGTACCCTGAATTTGACACACAACTGGTGGAATATAAGATTCATCAGCTGTTCAAGTATTTGAGAGTTAGAGTTATTGAATCAACTGTTTCTCACATATATATTATTTCATTTAATTTAATTATAATATAATAACAAGGTTTTTAATTAAAAAAATTTATATTTTATTATTGCTTTTTACATTATTATTGAATTGCTTGTTCTGTACATTTAGTGATAAAATGAAATTAATTTCTGATAACTAACAAATGTTTTTAAAATTTATATCTATAAAAAAAACTCAACTTAAAATCTATTGATTATTAAAAAAATTAGCTATCAATAATTTTTAATATTATTCATTGGTAATGTTGTTCCGCTCATTTGAAATCTTTCGAAACTACTAACTTCCAAATTTGGTTCTTTCCTTAAATCTGGTTTTGGTCCAATTAATCCCATTTTCTCCATATGCTGATGTTGTGATCGTACTGCAAAACGATTAACATGAACTGGTATTGGAACTACAATTTTATTGGTGCCTGATGAATTATTTGTACCATTGCGGCTGAGACCATGCGATGTAAGTCCAGCTTTTACACGTTTCCATTTTGCCCTGCGATTTTGAAACCATATTTTTACCTGTAGGAAAAAAACACATTAAATTTTGTATAACAATTTATTCGTTTGATTTTTGTTGGAACTTATTCGATTTGATTGGTTAACGAACCATTGGTTTGAAAAAATGTTTGACCATACGGTTCATGTACAGGAAGGCTTTAATCCTATTTAAATTGTTAAAAAGGTTATCACATTAAAAGGCTTTCCAACAAATTTACAAATGATTCTTTTCGTTCATTGATAGAATTTAAAACATTTAGCTGCTGGTTCTCATTCCAAATAAAAGGTCTCAAAAGTATATACATAATAAAATTTACATAAAATTCTTCGAAATAATTCTAAGTTCATGTTGATTATTAAAAATAATTTAAAATTTTTGATTCACTACCTAGACTTGAACATTGAAAAGGTTTTTGAATTATTAGGGATTCTTTGTGAGCATTTAAACTCAAGAACAAAGGAAATCATTTGAATTTTTCAATCCGACAGTATATTTTGGATTTTGTTGAGAGAAAACTCCAGATCCTTTATACGTGTTTTGGAGTGGAATTCAAAATTTCCTCATCAGTGCCATAATTCGAATTCGTTTTTGGCATAAATGCTATCCAACTACGCCACCGAGGCGATGAATACCATTTAAAGTTAAAATTTCATAACCATATACCGGCCCCCAAACTTATCCCAATATCGTCCAAAAATTAATTAGTTCTTTGTCATTTAAAACTCCATCTTTCGTCAACGTGTTATCAAAATTTAATAATGAACGCAGTCTGTATGCTTCCAACAAACTCCAAAACAAAGTGAGAAAAGTCATCAGTTGTACCCGGTGGCACCTTGTCACTTTGGTCGATGTGCTCCAAAATCTGATCATCATCTTATCACCAGAATTGAAACCTTTATAAGTTTTATTATACTCACTTCAATATTGTAGAATGTAGGTTGTGAGCATAAAGACAGTGAAAAAATGCAAAAGACCTTTACCGTAAGTGAAAAACCCGCAGTTGGGATGAGTAACTGTTGTGAACCGTACTAAATGCTTATGTAGCAAGTTTCATCCAATTCGGTTATCAGTTACAGATGTTATGGACCTTTAAAAAAAACAGGTGCTAGGGAGACCTCTCACCGCTTTCTTTAATATTGCTCAAAAACTAATCACCTCCTTGCCATACATATTTGTATTTTTTTTTTCAAAGTGTCTTCAATATTCATTCTCGAACGAATGTTGTATGCTACCAACAAATAATAAAACATAGTAAAAAAATCATCAATTGTTGTATGGTAGACCCAATTCTTTATCCTTTAATGTACCTCAAAAGCTAATAAAATCTTTCTTATAATGATTGAAACCAACGTTTCAAGAAAATCAATTTCGAAACACTATACAAAAACCGGAAGTGGTAAACTGGAAGTTGGAACGCAGGGGCGACCTCCGTCATTTTGTGGAAATTTTAAATGAATCCAGATCATCCATTTGCAAGTGAACACGGATCACACACCAAAGTTTCATCAAGATCCCAAGCGTTATTGTCACACACTCACCCATTCACAAGATATCAGGCAATATGGCACATATCCAACTTAGAAAAGCATTACAAGCCTCAAAAGATACCATTTAACATACTTACTTGTACTTCACTTAATTTTAAAGCTGTTGCAATTTGACTCCTTTCCGTTAAACTTAAATATTTTTTTGCATGAAATTCCCGTTCTAATTCTAGTAGTTGCTCCGATGTAAACGCTGTTCGCCGTCGTCTTGATTTTGAACTACCATTTTGATCATTTTTTAAATTCGATAATTTATCATTATTTGTCACATTACCATCGTTCCCATCATCAGAACATTCTGAATCGGATGGACAATCTGAAATTAAGTGAATAAACGGATTAACTTCAAATTGTATTGTATTTGATTTTATAGTTTTTATATCAAAGTCAATTTAGGGTTAGTTTAAGTGTAAACGATATGACGTTTAATAGATGAGAGGGTGATAAATCAAAGAATGATTAAATTATGAAACATTAAAAATATGAAATTAATATTAAATTTGTTATTGTTTACAGTGCGTATGTTCGATTATATTTATAAGAATATTTAAATTTTTACATTAAAAGATCTAGAGGGTGGTTTAACCAGAGAGTAATAAATAATTTTTATTTAATTTAATAAATTCATGAATTGCGGGCTGTTGTTGGGTGTTTTTAAAACTATTATTACTTTTAATTTTTGTTTGCTTTTAGGGGAGATTTAGAACAACATTTGAGTTAAAGATTACATAAATTTGGTGTAATCCAAAGATTAATGTTTTTATCGTAAAATATATTATTTTTTTATTTTATTTTATTTAAATTTAAAAAAATGTATAAAATATAATATGTAAAATGTTTTAAAATATAAAAAACATAAATTTTAGGTCAATAAAGTTATTTTTTCAAAAAAATTATGTATGCAAAGAATTAAGATACTAAGGAAATGAAACTACTGTATATATACACAAAAATATTTGAAGTTTTTTCTCTCTTATTTTCTCTCATTCACCGCGCTACAATTGTCAAAATTAAAATATTGTGAACTTTTCATTGTTTTGATTTTAATAAAATTGTTTTGTTTAATTTATTATGGTGATATTTGAGTGAATTTATAATAAATATAACAAATGTTTGAGATCTATAATAATTTAAAACAAAAATAAAACAAATTAAATATTTTAGTGAACATTTTAAATAAAACCTCAAATATGGAGTGCGTAATATAAACTATAAAAAGATATCCTAATATGTACAAAAGATGCGATTTCTTATCCCAGGTAGTTCATATTGATATTATGATTTATTTTTCGATTAATAAAGTTGAAGTTTTTTTAATATTTTCGTCAACAAATGTAATTCAAAATTAATATAAACCATAATAAAATGCTTTGCGCTATAATTGTCAAACATTTGTTTTTGACAATACCAGCGATAACATTTTCTTTTTTTCTGTGTAATGGCCTATTATATTTTTATATTTATTTTGGGGACAAAAAATGCAAAAATTTTAATGCAAATTGTCGTTTAAATTGATGTAATTGAAATTGGAGAAAAGCGGTAAAAATAAATTATTTGTAATTGAAATTGTAATTAAAATTGGTAAAAATGAATTATTACCAATTAAAAATATATTAAGCTGACTTGGCCAAAAATAAAAAACTATAAACCCCACAACAATAAAAATATTTACGGTGCCTCTACTAAAATGCATGTGTATTAGTAAACTTTTAATGGTGTGCAAAAATGATTTCAAATTTTAACATCAACTTCACTTCCTCTATTCTCTTAATTTTTTGGTTTATTGCTATACCAATTTTAATTACAATTTCAATTACAAATAATTTATTTTTACTAATTTTCACCAATTTCAATTACATCAATTAAAACGACAATTTGCATTAAAATTTTTGCTTTTTTTTGCCCCCAAAATTAATATAAAAATATATTTTTTTTTTTTAATAAGAAGCGTTGTGTAGTAGGAATTACAAAATGTGTCACAACAACACATAGATACCTTTTAAGACCCAGGTCCCACAACAACATGCGTCTTGAGGTATAGGTGGACGCTTTTTTTAAATCTTTGTGGATTGAAGGCACTCGAGACTATTGATTCGGGCAATAGCCCATTACACAGCAAAAAAACTGTTATCGCTGGTATTGTCAAAAACAAATGTTGGACAATTGTAGCGCAAAGCATTTTATTATGGTTTATATTAATTTTAAATTACATTTGTTGACGTGAATATTAAAAAAACTTCAACTTTATTAATCCAAAAATAAATTATAATATATTCAATTTCTATATGCTATATTCAATTTCTCTCTTCTTCAGTTTGATTTGTTTTTCGGTTTAAATTTACTATTATTAACTTTTTTAGTAAATTATAAACTAAAAACAAAAAATACAAAATGTTTTCTTCATAGTTGTTATAACTTTTACACACTTTTATTTAACTTGGGTTTTGATAATTGTGTTGATTACTGTTTTGCGATCAATTTTTCAGTAACTTCCCATTATGGGTTTAGTTCCCAATTTAAAAGAAAAGTTGAAAAGTTGCTGAAGCAGTCTGTACGGGTTTCTAAAAGTTTGGACCAAAAATTCAAATTTTTCTCCATTCTATAAAAGCTTCAACTATTAGACCGACATTCATATAATCTTGACATTTTTTTTTTTTTTTTTTTATAAAATGTGATGTGTAGTAGGCATTACAATATGTGTCACAACAGTAGTAAGTAATGGATAACTAGTTAAGTAATGGATAACTAAACCATAAATCCTATCACATATAAAATATGACATAGGCCAATATTTCGTGATAGGATAGGGAAAATAAAAATAAAATAAGAGATAAAAAGCAAATTTGTTTTACAAATTTGCAGGAACAAAACTAAAATTGGTTTGCCAAAAGTCCAGCCAATGGCATAATCCCTGATTATGGGACGCAGTATATTTTTCAATGATTAAAGCTCAGATATGTAGTTATATGAAGGCTCGTTTCATCGAGCAAGCTACAGCGTTCCAGCATCAAGGAATATTCCTTAGCTAAGATTGAGAGTGCTACCGTTGACTGAATACAGTTCATCCGCCAGCACCCCTAAGATATCACCTTGGCTAGTGATATCTCACTGCTATTGCCAGTGGTATGTGATATCTCACGTTAACTCATATGCCAATAGCAGGGACTGGAGTACGCGGGGTTGTCACACCCGTGGATCAAAAAAATAGAAAAAAATTAACAAATTAATAAAAACTGATCCCTCCATGCGATTGAGATTGACACATAACATTTCCAGCATAGAAATTTTGCTAATACTGGCTATATTATATCATTACCGAGGACATCATACATGTTTTTATAATTTTTATCAGGAAAAATGACCTGAAATGCTAGTTATTTATACCAGTTAATAGAATGCGCTGCAGCAAGTCAAAAGAAAACTTGTATTGTATTTGTCAAAACCCTCGATATATTCTAAACCTGATTGTTTTTTAGCACAGAAAAACCGTTTACCAATAGGCCCCCTTTTTCAAATATAATACACAATATTAAAAAAATTAGAGGTTCAGCATATGCAAGGTTCATGGTTTTTTGCATATAGGATCAAACACTCAGACTAGAATATATCAAGGGTTTAGATATTTGTATAAAGAGAATTTGATGTTCCTATTAACATCTCAAAGCCGCTACAGATAAGAGACATTACAAAAATTTTACATAGGTTCACATGTTAAATTACACATGTACATAGACACATGTACATAGACATATGTTCATTAAAATTTATGCAAAAGATTTAATTACTGATTTTACTTAAGATGTATTTTTTTTTAAACGGCGTTCATGCTCCATGTAGGAGCGTTGCCAGGCTAATCAGCTTCGAATATTCACCACGGTCATTCGCAACAGCGACATAATTACCATGGCAGCCGATTTTTTTAAGGTCGTTTGTTACGTCAGTCTCCCATTGTAGTCGTGGTCTACCTCGCGGTCGCCCACTCCCTGGGGTACTAACGTACATTTTTCAATCATTCCAGACTGTGAATCGGCTCGTAGAACATGCCCAAACCAAGCAATCCTATTAGAACGGATACAACCTATTATATCAGGACCCTCAAGAAGGTCTCTGATCTCAAAGTTATATCGGGTTCTATACTCTCCATCGTCTGTCTTAAGTGGACCAAAAATGTAGCGTAGGATTTTACGCTCAAATACAGATAAATGCGATTCGTCATTTTGTGTAAGGGTCCACGTTTGTGACCCATACATCACAACCGGTCTAATCAATGTCTTGTATAACTTGAGCTTGGTGTTAGTTGATACATACGGAGATCCAAGGAGAGGTTTGATTGAGTAGAAAGTTCGATTACCTGCAGCGATTCGAGCTTTTATATCTGTAAGTATGCTGTTGTTTGAGTCAAGCATTGATCCCAAATATTTAAAAGATTCAACTCCCTCAATTCGTTCATCGCCGCACATCAAATCTTTCTTCTCAGCCTCTCTTGAAACATTCATATGTTTGGTTTTATTGTAGTTAATTTGAATACCAATTTTTCTAGCTCCACTCTCAAGCGACTTGAAAGTCTCACTCATAACAGCTTCACTTCGGCCAAGGATGACAACAACATCAGCGTATGCAATCATCTGTACTGAGTTTATTGACAAGACATTGTTGTTAGTCGGTAGTTTCTTTTGACGACACACATATTCCAAGGCTAAATTAAAAAGTATAGGAGAGATAGCATCACCTTGTCTTAACCCGGAGTCGACTTTAAAAAACCTTGATATTTCGTTCTCTACTCGTACACAGCATTGAGAGTTCTGTACTGTCATTTTGCATAGTGATACCAGTTTACCAGGAATTCCCATTGACACCAGAGCAGACCATAGAGTCTCTCGTTCGAGAGAGTCGTAGGCCTGCCTGAAATCAATGAAGAGTTGGTGCACTGGTATGTTGAACTCTCGGCACTTTTCCAAAATCATCCTTATCGAGAAAAGTGCATCGGTGGTACCTCGGCCCCGCCGGAAGCCACACTGATATTCTCCAAACAGTTGTTCAGCAAAAGGATTGATTTTGGATAGCAAAATGTAAGAAAAGATCTTATATGCTGTGCAGAGTAGAGCGATTCCTCTGTAGTTTGCACATTGTAGGCGATTACCTTTTTTATGGATTGGTATCAGCATAGCTGTGTTCCAGTCCTGTGGCATGGCTTCAGTCCTCCATATCATTTGAACAAGTTCAAACAATCTTAAGGATAGAGTTTCACCACCATGTACAATCATTTCGGATGTTATATCGTCGATACCAGGTGCTTTATTGCATTTAAATTTTGACAGCGCGGCATCGAATTCCTCTTTGGTGGGTTCTTCTACATGTACCTTTGACGCACGAATAAGCTTTGCTCGTCGCCCGACTTGTTGCTGGTCACTTAAGTTGAGAAGATTCTCAAAATAAGCGGCCCAAGTATCTAAAATATTTTTAAGGTCTACTTGTAGCTCCCCATCTTCGTTTTGAATAGCAGTCGATCTAGTTTGAGGGCCCTTCTTTAAGGTTTTAACCTGTTGAAAGAAGTTACGCGATTGATGTTCCTTATTGAAGCTTTCAATCTCCTCACACTTTCTCTTCCACCATTCTCTCTTCGTTCGTCTACATAACTTTGTAACGGCTTGTCTTGCCAGTTTATAGTTCTCCTTCGTGGACCTGGTGTTGCGTCCTTGCAGACATTTCAGATAGCAATCTCTTTTGTATTGAATAGCGTCAAGACATGCTTGATCCATCCATGACTTCTGAGAGTTGTTTTGTGGTCGTCCAAGTATTCCCTCAGCAGCGCTTAAAACAGCATCTTTGAGCAAATACCATGACTTATTGACGTCTCCATTAATGGTTTCTGATTTCTCCAATGTTTCGGCAATATGGTTTTGATATTTCTCTTCTGTTTCTGCATTCTTTAGTGATGAGATGTTAAATCGTTTCCGTTGATTGAATTTCGGAATGCTTGGGTTTGGGAAGTGGAACCTTATTTTAGCACATACAAGAAAGTGGTCACTTCCAATGTATGCACCTCTAAAGGATCGCACATCCAGAACACTCGAAAAGAAACGTGCTGTAACTAGCACGTGATCAATTTGATTTCGAGTGTTTCCATTCGGTGAGACCCAAGTCTGCTTATGAATCGATCGGTGCGGAAAGAAAGTACTGGCAATTCTCAAATTATTTGATAATGCAAACTCAGTCATTCTCTCACCATTATCATTCGAATTCAAATGCAGACTGTTGGGGCCCACCACATTTCCATAAGAGATATCTCTTCCAACCTGTCCATTAAAGTCACCAAGAACCATAGTGAAGTCGCGTGTTGGTGTTTGTTTCATAACCTCTTCCAGTGCTATGTAGAAATTATCCTTCTCGTCGACGGTCTTAGCTTCAGTAGGTGCATGCACGGCAATAAGAGAAATATTGTTATATGTACCACGTACACGTAGGTAGCAAATCCTCTCACTGACCGGGATAAATTTCATCACGGCTTCTTGTATGCGTGCACCAACAAGAAAGCCAGTTCCAAATTCTCTTCGAGAAGGATGACCACTACAGTATAGAGAGTGACTATCCAAATCTTGTTTTCCGATTATTGGCTGTCTAATTTCTTGCAGAGCTATGATATCCATCCCATACCTCTCAGCCTCTGTTTCCAGACTTATAAGAGCATCAGGAGCGCTCAGGCTGCGCACGTTCCACGTTCCGATTCGGTAGTCTGGTCCTTTTTCACGTCCAGGTAAAATTCTGTTTTTGTCCGGGTCTGTTTTTCTTTTCTGATTTCCAAATTTAACAAATAATTTTTTTTCCGGGGTTAGGGTGTTAACCTTAGGCCCAACCCAAATTGTCGTGAATGGGTCCGTTCTGCATCTTAAGGTTACCAGAAACAACCTTTTGACACGTTTATATAGCGAGCCGCTTGATCCAAGACAGACACCCGCTTCAAGCCGCCCCTAACATGGAGAACAGACGCTTGAGTCGCATTGGTTTTAAGGCGCCAATTCGCCATGATGTACCATGATTGACTAAGCAGTTTTTACCCTGCTTGTCTCCGGTACACCAACCTAATTCTGTCAGTATTAACCAGGCAGCACGGCGTGGACGTCGAATTTCGGATTTCGCTACCCCAAGATGTATTTAATGTGATGTTAAAGTGGCAAACTTATTTTTAGGTAAAATAAAATTTAAAAAAAACTGACTCAAATAATTTATATGACTAAAAACTATAACATAAAAAAATTAAAAAGACCCACTTTTACTGAAAACGAACTTAAAAAATAAATTTTGCATTGACACAACACATTTTTTAAACAATAAACAAGTTAACACAAATGGCAACATTAGATGTACATACTAGGGATTGCAATCCCGTAGTATTTTATGAATCCCGGACTATTTATGTTCAGTCGAATCATGTCACGAGTAATCTAAGTGATCGTCTATGTTTGTGAAGTTTAATTTTTTAAATGTAAATATATTAACCTCTATAAGTTATGTCCAGTGATTTAAGTTGAATATTTTATAAAGGACAATAAATATTTTCTAACAACATGAAGAAATATTTAAGTTATGGAATTATTCCTAAAGTGTATTATGAAAATTGACCGACAAACTATTTTCATTATTGGTAAATTTATTTTTCATTGATGAAATTTCATAAAACTTCAAATTTCAAAACACTATGTCATTTATGTTTTATTTATTTTTCCACAACCGCAGGGAGAAAAAACTACTATTTTTTTGTGATAGGATACGAGAATTTTTTTTTGTAGATTTTCTAGAGGATTTTTTCTTGTAGATTTTAAAAAACCTCGCAATAATTGTACAATTTTGAATGAAATGAAAAGGGTACGCACGTCTATGGAAAGAAATTCAGTTTCTCAGAATTTTTCATTTTTTTACAAATTTTGCGAATTTGAATTTGCATGTTTTATTTAAAACTCGTCACACGGAATAAACGGAATAAATTTGATGTACGATACGATCAATCTTTAGTAAATGTAAGACTGTAAAATAACCGAAAAATTTTCGTTAAAACTTTGGTTTTTTTCTTCGCTTTTTGTCTTTTAAGAATAATAAAAAACTAAACGAAACGAAATTCAATAATAAACAAAAGAATGAAAAAGTTGTTTAACGTTTTCTAAAATGTCTGGTTTCATTTAACTTTTTATGAAATAATACTTTCGCAATAGGTATCAAAATGATGAAATTTAATTTATTTATAGATCTAAAACTGTATGTGCAAAATAAGTTTTTTAGTGAAGATAATGAAAACAAACACAAAAAATGGGCACTTTTAATAGTTAATTTTATCCTTGTTAGTCCAGTGCAATTAGGTTTATACCTCGGAATCCAATTACAATGAATGGATTTAGATGTTTTTGGATTTTTTGAATTTCTTTACTAAAAAGGAAAAAGTTTACCTATTGAAACCATCCGCAAATGTTTTTCTTTTAAGAGCTGTCCCATGAAAATGATGCTACTTCTAGTAAAATACATTCCTTTAACAGCTTTATTTATTTTTTCTCTCTCGAGAATAACTAAGTTTTTATATAAAATATACATAAATTTTGTATAAACGACCATAAAAACTAAAACAGTTATTTTCTTAAAATAAATATTTTAAAATGCCGTAAATTGAATTTTTTTGATAGAAATTTTGAAATTTAGGGATTTTAAAAATTGCGGTAATTTTTAATGGGTAAGGGTAAGGTAAGTTTATGGTATTAAAAATCCAAAAAATCATTTAAATCCATTCATTATAACTGGGTTCCTTCATTTTTCATTTATAATGACTAATTGCACTGGACTATATGTCCAATTATTTATAACAAGTTTACTTGTATATTTTTCATAATAATAGTATTCAATATAGTATTGTTTTCTTAGCCTATTGAATAATGAACTTAACCTATTAAACTATGAATACATTCCTATAAAGTTTTGTTTTGATTGTGTTAAATACTATTTTTCAAATTTCGTGCTTTCAAACTGCTTTTCTTAAGTTAAGCCGGCTCTACACGATGCGGTAAACGTTTGATTCAAATGATTGCCTCCAACGTTTGGGTCAAACAATCGACGATTGATATGGCAAATGTTAGGTAACGACGGACTATTTTCAATTTTTACTCTAAAATAATAGTATTCATATTCAAAGAAATTCGCTAATAATATATTAATTTATTCTCTTCAATTGTAATAAGAGTAGGGACATTTGTTTGTACTACTGTTGACGGTTTAGTTAAGTCACTGAATTTCAATGTCAATAATACATGTTTTACATAAATGATTGTTTAATTTGAAAAAAGTAGAATTGATGTCTGTATTAGTGAAAATTGCTTGGAGAGGGCAACAGGAAACCTAATAATATGTGTATATAAGCCTTAAAATTGTTTCGATCGAAAGTTAGTATAAATTTAAATCGATTAGTAAATAAATTTAAAATCAATAGATCAGTAATTAATTGAAATTAAATAAAACATATTATTATGTAAAATTTAATCGAAACCGAGGCTAATTTTTATTATATAAAAATAAATTATTTATTTTAAATTATTGTAACGTTTCTTAGCCGAGTTACAATTATTTAGTTCGATCTCTAAATCAGGAAATTTAAAACACAATGGCTTTTCTAAACGTTATAATTTTATTCGTTCAAGATTTTACAATAAAAATATTTCTCCTATTACTATTCACCTTTTAGTTCTTCTTGTACTAATAATATTTCACCACTTATAATTCTTTTACAATTTTTCACAATATCACTTACTATAATTTTCTTCTTATAACACTGTTAATTTTAACTCGCCTATATCACTGTTAATATTTTTATACTAATTGTATCGCTAACAATTTTATACTACTTTTATCCTCGAAGAACACCTCTTATATATATTACATGAAATAGCTTCGATACTACTGTAATATTCTAGATGAACACACCCTTTTTTTTCCTTCCTTTATTTCAACATAAACATAATAACATGATCTTCAAATATTGACACCTAAAAAAGGTGTAAAATCTATTCTTTTCAATTGTTTTATTTACCAATAGGACAAAAACTTATAGTTTTCGTTAACAAGAATTGGTTAACGATAAAACAAAAACTTCCTATTAAATGTTTACTTTGGTTGCGTTGTTTTGGTTTTATTGATTTTTATATTTCTTTGTAGAACTCTTTTCTCTAACGAGTATTTTCTCGAAAGATGTTCTATGGTCTTCCATAATCGTCACATTATGATAAAAATTGTAATATCGAAGTTTTTACTTATTTATTTGAATGCAATGAGTTTTAGTGAATATTGTTAGATGAATCATTTAGTAAATAAAATGAAAATGAAAAATGAATACACAAATTCAAATACAAAAACGTGAAAATATTTATTCAAGTGAAGTGATAACGAAACCGTTCAACACACTTTTTATACCCAATGGCTACGGTGATCGCTTCATTCCACGCCGTTACATGTTAAATGCAAATATTCATACATTTAATGTCAATCAACAAGCAACTACAAAAGTTAATGATATTGCTGAGCTTCGAAATACTAATAATTATTATAATATATGTGTTATTATGGTTTTCCATATTATTTTATTTAATTTTATCTATTTCCATATTATGTTTGACGCATCGTGTAGCAATGTTACAAATTGTATAACAAAAGTAATTTACAAAAACAAATCTCTTTGACTTGTGTCAAAATACCGATGATGTCCCGAACGTATTCAAATGCCAACGTTGGACGTATGACATTTGACGTTTGTAGTTCGAGCAACGGCCACACGATGTGTCCAACCATCATGCGACCAACGTTGGAAGATGTTCGTAGCATCGTGTAGAGCTTTAGGTTAAATTCTTTTATTTTTTTTGTTGAATTTAGAGTGTGTTTTTTCCCATATCGAAAAAATTGGAGAGATATTTTAAACGTCAAAAAATTATCTGTGTTTTTTTTCATTCGCGGATACTTTCCCTCTTAAAAGTTTTACAAGTATTTTTTTACCAACTGTAAGTCATCGTACAAAAGATAAATTTAAAAAATTGTAGGTAAAGTTTTGATTAAAAAACAAATTTAAATCAATTATTTAATAAAACTTAAATTTATTTAATAAATTTTACGCCAAAAAACTCAAAGAACACATTTTATATCTGACAGTTAATTATCGGAGGAAAAAATTATACGATATATCTGATACAGATTTTGTTTTATCGCTCCGATCTCTCCGATATAGAGAAAAAAACACACTCTTAGTTGATTGTACGGAATGGGATGCAATGTATTTAATTACACGAAAAGATAAAGATTTATTGTTATCTATTGAGATGAAAACGATTATATCGTCGAATTTTAAACTTTTGCTTCAAAATAAACTATATCATTAAACACTTATTGATTAAACTACTATTATTGATTTAAAAAAATGTTATATTTTTTAATATTTCTTGTTTGCCTTGTTTTCTGGTCGGCTTACCGATATTTTAAGATTAAATAAATTATGGTGAGAATAATTACCATTTTCTTTTGATTTCTGATTTTTTGTCTTTTAAATTGTCATCATTAAAAAAATGGACACAACAAAATGTCTGTGTTTGTTTCCAAAAAAGTCTATTTCTTAAATCAAAACAAAATTATTTATTTTTTTAAATGATTTCTCTATACTTTTGTAAGGGATGTCAAAATTATACTTCATTATTTAGTTCATCTGTATTGTAATTGTTTGTTCATAAACACTCCACAACAACTATATACAAACGTGAATCAAAGTTTATGAGAAAATAAATTGGCAAATGGCTTTTAAAAGAAGAAAAGAACGATCATAAACCCACACCCACCTAACATACTTCTTTTTTATACGGGTTTTGCAGTCCAACTTCAACATTTTGTAAATGAAATTCAACATTTTGCAATTCAAATTCAATTTTTACATTTCAAATTCAACTTTTTGCAAATCAAATCCACCACTTTGCAAATCAAATTGAAGAGCAAAAATTGAATTTGATTTGCAAAAAGTTGAATTTAATTTGCAAAATATTGAATTTGATTTGCAAAAAGTTGAATTTGATTTGAAAAATATAGAGGGGCTGAAATCTCACAGCTTTGAGATATCAAGACTTCGGTCTGGGTTAAGGATTTTGATATAGTTTTCGGCAAAAAACTTTTATGGTGACATGGTTTTTAGTTTTGGGCAGCGATTTATATCAAACATAACTTTTTGTTAAAGTACATGTATTTTTTATCTCTGTTTAGATATGTATTACAAAACTAACACGAAACATCAATACGTTGTAGGAAAATTATAACAAATCATAAATTAACATAACTTAGTGAAAAGATTATACAATCAGAAAACTACTCAAAATCCTCTCCATTTAGCGTTTCGAGCAAATATTTCAAAATTGCAAATTCATGTTTCTTTCAAAATTCCAAAAATATTGTAAAAATTATAATAAAATCAAACTTTTTTCAAAATTCTAAAAATTATTAAAAAATTGAAACTTTTTTCAAAATTCCAAAAATTATAATAAAATCAAAAATTTAAAGTTTTTCAAAATTCCAAAAATATTCCAAAAATTATTACAAAATCAAAAATACAAACTTTTTTCAAAATTCCAAAAATATTTCAAAAACTATAACAAATTAAAAAATGTCCATGTCCATTTTCAATTACATTTACGTCATAAAAACAGCTACATTTTTTCCCCAAAAAATTAGCTAAAAAAATCAATGAAATCATTTTTTGACACGCTTGACATTATTTTTTTGACAAACTTTTAATGCCATAATTCTCTATAATAATAATATATTTTCATGTCATAAAAATTATTAATTTTATTTTTTTCGCTTAAAAATTGGGTGAAAAAATAAATAAAAATCTTTCTTTTGACACACTTGACAACATTTTTTTGACAAACTTATAATGCAATAACCTAGATTTTGGTCTCACATACCAATCCCGACCATCAAAATTTCTCCAAATTCAATATTCCCACTCGTAATCACTTAAAATTAAAGTTTTTTTAGCAAAAAATATGCAAATTTCCTTGTTTTGACACACTGGACGATTTTTTCGACACACTTCCGATACAGTTATCGAACACATCGTCCTTTTGGTTCTTTCCATTGAGTAAACGTATTTTTAGAAAAAAAAAGTTTTCAAATCCGTAGAGCCGTTTTCTAAATTTCGTCGGTTGTGACGGACGGCCGCCTGGCCGGCAGACTGACATACATTTTTTTTTTGCTTTTTTAGAATGAGTAGGTCCTAAAACGTCGAGAAATGCCAAAAAAAGTGGGGGTAAAAATTTCACTTTGAGCTCATGAATGTAATACTGACGTCTTTCAGACCGAAGTAAAAGTTGAATTTGATTTGCAAAATGTTGAATTTGGAGGGCAACACCAGTACTACAAATTTGTTATTTCTCCTTCTTTGGGTAAGCGATCAAACTGACTTCTATAAAACGGCTTCAATATTAATCATAAACGTTGGAACTCACCAATATAATTAGAAATTCATTTTTCATTGTTGTATTTCTTCAAATATGACTTTTAGATACAAAAATTTTACATGAAAAACGATTTAACAAATTTCTTTTCTACTGTTAATTTATTCATCAAAAATTTTTGTGATTTTGGAGTTAACAATTTGTTTCGGTTATCAAAATTAAAAGGGTGGAAAATTTCAATTGAATTTTAAGTGACAGATAAGGGAAGTAGAAAATAAAAAGCATCGTAATTTTAAATGTTTTCCTTTGTGGATTTAGGGGTTTTGTATTTCAATTAGTTGGGGTTTATTGAGATTTATATGAAATATTATTGTTTGATATTAGAAATCTGATCCGTCAAACCTACAATTGTTTTGGATATTGAACTTGAATTACATTCATTTTTAAATGACATTTCTAATAAACGGAACTAGATTTTTAAAAACATCAAATTTTTTATTACAATTATGAGCTTATTTGCCAATCGATTAGGACAACTAAACTTTCATTCCCAAGACTTTTAATATCTGTTTTAATAACAGATAAAATATTCCAGAAACTTTAGTATTACGTGATCCGTTTGTGATAATGTTGAGGGCTCAAGAAACGCTTTTTTAATTCATTCCTTTAAAAACAAACTCATAAAGTCTCAACTACATAAAAATAAATAAAAAAACGTAATGCTGCAATTATTTAATATTTTTATGATTTTCCGCTCATAAAACCTATAAAACTAACTTAACAATTAATCGAACAACCATAACCTCAATCAATTCAAAAAATATAAAATCCACTAAAACACAAATTCTATTAAAATAAAATCATAAATTCCGAAATGCCTCACTATATTTTTATCACATATACGAGTGTAATAATCAGTCATAAGAAATAATTACAAAAAATATATTTATTAAAAACCATAAAATTAAGACATAAAATCTAAGTCATTTACATCCGTTTTTCTTTTCGATTTATTTACTTTTTCCTTAAAGATAAATAATTTTCACTGATTTATTTGATTCGGAAATTGAAATTTGTAATCAACCGAAAGAATTTTTTTTGTTCGTTTGTTCATTTGTTTTAGTAAACAATATGAAATTATTTCGGTTCTTTTCTTATATTTAAATGATTAATATTTTAATATCTATTTTTAATATCTCAAAAAATACTCATAGGTATTATAACATATGAGAATTTAATAGTTTCTAAAAGAATTAGAAAATATGCATAATAATGAAATAGAATTAATTGATTGTTGGTTTGGATAGAATTTTAATTAAATTTTATTTTTAATGGAATTTGAATATTTAGTTGACATTGGGATAGTGAAATATTATAATAATTAAAGAATAAGAATAATATAAAATAAAGTCACAGGAAGACTTTAAATTAAGACTTAATTTTGTTTTACAAAAAGTATTGTGTAGTAGAAATTACAATATATGTGTCCCATCAACACATAAAAATCTTTTGAAGACCCAAGTCCCGTCCCATAACAGCATCGATGATTTGTTTCAAACAAATGGAAAAAAATAAGATAAATAAGAAAATAAAATGATAAATAAGGCAAATAAGGTTAGGAACAAATTTGATCAAATTTGAAGAATCAAAACTAAAATGGAGAATTTAATTTTGATAATTTTTAATATGTTCTTCTGCTGAAATAAAAGGACTACTTGTTCGTTTATTTGAGAAGAAGGACCGGTTCCTTATTTCAAGAAAAGATGGCAGTATCTCAATGCTATTGACAGTGAAAAATAATATTATGTTAGCTCCAATATCAATAGCAGGGACTGGAGTAGTCGAGGTTGTCGTATACGTATAGATAAAAAATTAACCACCAATGATAGCCAAAAACTTACATTTTGTTTATAATTATAATATAAATAAATTTATAATTATTAACAAAATATAAGTTTTTGGATATCATGGTTGGTTAAAAATAACTTTATAGATTTGGTAAGTATATTTTGAGGTTGTCTTCCGTAAAAGTTGTGGAAGAAGGAACGGAACCGACGCATTCTCTATATGAAACTTAAGACTACATATGAAAATATCATACCAACTACTCTAAAGAAAACTAAACATAATGCATTAAATTAACATATTAATAGAATTTGTAACGACCAAAAAAATCTGTTCATTAGATATTTTCTTTTAAAATCTACGAGAACTGTTTTCTCACAATAATCACACATGCATTTTCGTACTATCAGATTCATTCCATTAATAATAGCTGTCTATTTATGACGCTCCACTGTAATGCATATTTTTCATTTCAAAACATTTAACTGTTCTTACATTTTAATGTATAATCAATTGTTTGTTTATTGTGAAACAAATATATTTTATTTTCTTATTTTAAGCCAAACCCAAAATAAAGTAAATTGATCTGCGCAGGTGCGTTGATGTTTGGTGATCTGAATAGGGCGATCCGATTTATGTGTTTTAACTGAGATATTTTTGCAATATTAATAATTGGTAAAAATTATGATGGATCCTACTGTTTGATTTGATAGTATGAGATTGTTTTTTTTTGGAAAACTTTTCTCTGTCTATTTTATTTATTTTTGTTTATGCACCAGATAATATATCAGGCAGAATTGCTCAAAGCAGATGTAAACACAACAGCAGAAGCTCTAACACCACTATTAGCTGATGTATGGAACGAAGGTAAAATACCAACCAAATGGAAAGAAGGTTTAACCATAACAATTCCAAAGAAAGGTGATCTAAGAGAATGCAAAAATTGGAGAGGTATATCTCTGCTCAACACAATAATGAAAATACTAGCGATGATCATTCTCGAAAGAATATCTCCATCAATTAACATGAAACTAAGAAATGAACAAGCCGGGCTTTAGACCAGGAAGAAGCTGTACCGATCATATCAACACAATCCGTATCATCATTGAGCAATCAATGAATGGAATTCACCATTGTATCTCCTCTTCGTGGACTTCGAACGCGCCTTCGACTCAATCAACAGGAGCGCGATATGGAAGACACTTTTGAAATGGGCATCCCGAAGAAAATAGTTGATCTAATCAAAGAATTGTACCGGGATGCTGCAAACAGAATACAATACAAAGACAGCAAAGTGATGAATACTACAACCACCGAGGAGTGAGACAAGGCTGTGTACTATCCCCGCTACTATTCCTAATAGTACGTAGATAGTATCATGAGAAAGCTCGATGATGCAAGTCCAAATGGAATCCAATGGGAATACAACAAGACGGCTCAATGATCTAGCCTACGCAGATGACATCTGTCTACTTACACACACACATACGGACATGCAGCAGAAAATACAGAAGCTATCAACCCTTGCACATGAAGTCGGTCTCAACATTAATATCAGAAAAACAAAGGCTATGAGATTGAACACCAAAACGATAACACCAATTACCATCGACAATACACAAGTGGGACGAAGTTGACAAATTTGTGTACCTTGGTTGTACTGTAGCAAAAACAGGCGGGACTGAAGAAGATATCAGTCAGCGTATTAACAAAGCCAGAAATACGTTCAATATGCTTCACAAGATCTGGAATGCATCCGTCCTGTCAAGAAAGACAAAGCTACGAATGTTCAATGCATGTGTCAAGTCAGTACTGCTGTATGGGTGTGAAACGTGGAAACAGAACAAGAAAGATCACAAATAAAACTACAGGTGTTTGTGAACAAACGCCTGAGAAGACTGATCAAATGTTTCTGGCCAAACACCATCAGTAACCAGGAACTTCTACGGCAAGACAGAGCAGCTAGACATTGAGACCGAGATAAAACAAAGAAAATGGAGATGGATAGGACATACACAGGAGAAAATCAGCCGGAGATATAACAAGGACGTCCTCTAGAGTGGAATCCACAAGGTAAAAGGAGAGTTGGGAAGACCAGCCATGACATGGAAGAAAACGGGTGCTAGCTGAAGCAAAACAAATTGGCAAGACATGGGGTGAACTGAAAGCGATTGCCCCCAACAGAGTTATATGGTCCAGTCTAGTAGACGCCCTATGCTCCTAAAATGGAATAAAGGGAAAAAAAAAAAAAAAAAAAAAAAAAATTCTCTTGTTACACTGGGTTAATTGTAGCAGGCTTTGTGTCAAAACAGAATCAAATATTTATATTATTTACGCACCGTAAAATAAAAGCCCGTTGCTATTAAAACATTAGTGTATTTTTCTAAATTATAATTATAATTATATTATACTCTCTCTCTCTCTCTCTCTCTCTCTCTCTCTCTCTCTCTCTCTCTCTCTCTCTCTCTCTCTCTCTCTCTCTCTCTCTCTCCTCTCTCTCTCTCTCTCTCTCTCTCTCTCCTCTCTCTCTCTCTCTCTCTTTCTCTCTCTCTCTCTCTCTCTCTCTTTCTAGCGGTGTCTGGGACGAATACCTGACTGTTGTGACAATTTTTTTATCATTGTAAATCACCTTGTTGAACACCAGATGTTATATCAAAAGAGTCATAAACAAGTTTTTCTGGTATACCAAGGAATATGATCGGAGATAAAATAATATCATATGCTTGCTTGAAATCAACGTAAAGCTGGTGAATGCTGATGTTAATCGCCCAATATTTTTCTAGAATCATCCTTAAGGTAAAACATTGATCTGCGGTTGGGACGAAAACAACATTGATAGTCACCGATGATAGATTCGAGCGAACGGAATGAGTCTAGCAAGTACGACATTAGCTAGTATTTTATATGCAGTGTTCATCAGTGCGATTCCATGATAATAAGCACACTTTAGGCGGCCACCTTTCTTGTATTTCTTATTATTTTCCATTCAGCAGTTGCTGTTTTTGGTCCCAGATTGCAAGAATCAGGTCGTATATACTACTTTTCCGTTCTCGAGGCGAGTAAAAGTATCATTTATATTTGTATACTCTATCGGTACATATAGTTTTGAATCTAGTAAATAGAAAAAAACGGCAATATTTTATCCTTGTTAAAATTCGCGCATATTTTAATCCCTCTCAATCTTTTTAATTTAAAGTGTGTAAATAACCTTCTCAACTGGTTAATGTTCCTTAAATATTTTTAAATTAATATGAAAACATGTTTTACATCATTTTTTGGGTATACATACTCCTTTTTTCTAATTTTCTTTATATACAGTGCCATCTGCAAACGATAGTTCATTAAAATATGTTACGTTATAAATGTATACATTAAATTTGTTCATGAATATTAGCAATTTTAACAAAAAAAACAAAAAATAATCGTTCTCCTGAAATATTTTTTCTCATTTTCTTGTCGGACTGGCCTAACACGGCTAATATTTTTGTCGGACAACTCAATTTTTTATAATAACAAATGGTTTTTTATCGTGTTTCATTTTTGTACGACATTTGGTAATCATTAAACACTACCCTGTCAGGATTTCGACTTCCAGTCGTCGAACTGGAAAAACGCAGCCGAAAATTTGTCGGACAATATGACCCTTCAATTTCACTAATTTTTGTTAAACAATGCTATGAAAATTAGTTTTGTGGTAATTGATTTTCAATACCCTGGTATTTTGTCGAGTTTGAGTTGTCGGACTTGACAAAAGCAAAACAATTTTTTGTCGGACAAATTTACCCTCGTTTTCTAAAACAAATATCCATCCCCTTTGATAAATAACAAAACTTTGGTAATAAATATATAAGACCCCGGGAAATCGCCATGTTTCGGAGTTTTCCTGAGGAAAAAAACGGCCGAATCAAAGAAAACGGCAGA